>OMNW01004814.1:101893-128988 GCA_900303245.1 Selene dorsalis | reverse complement strand
GCGGCTGAGAGAGCAGCAGGCTGTCACGGCTCCCTGGGCTCTGACTGACCACAGCCAGAATGCCAGCATTCCCGGCTGGGCTTTGCAACATCACACAGGGGAGCCGTGGGAGCTGTGCAGCCTGTAAGTAGAGTTGCAGCTCTGGGCTGATGAGCAGCCGGTTGTCAAACAGCCCCCTCCTCTGCTCACTGCTTGTTATACTACAGTATGTTGTGTGCCTCTAAAGGAGGATCAGGTGACGAGCCAAATAAGAAACATAGCCAGGAAAAAAATAGATATTTGGTGGATTGAGTTTAGAGTGAATTGTGATAATAACTGTGCATTTCAAGTCAATAAGAATGAAGATGCTCAAGCAGGCTATCAATATTTTCTTGAGCCAGGATGTATTAAAATAGATCTAATCATCATCGCTCTGATATATGGAGCATGTCATGTTGTTGTATTCTGTTTGGAAATAGCTGAGATCACTGGGGGAAGTTTGCTTCTCATCAGTATGACAAGATTACAAAAGTTCTGACAGAAAACAGACAGAAAAAATAATTCCTGTAATTAGGTTGTGTGTGAAGGTGGCATGCAGTGATGAATACATGCATATTGTTCATCACTAAGTGAGAGATGACAATCATCGTGTGATTGAAAGAATAATTTCTCACATTCACAATCAGGTTTTTATTATTTGGTGAAAGAAGAATTATTCATCCGTGTCCCGGTGCATTTTAACGATGCACTCTCCAGTATGTGTCTACTGTATCCGTGCACTATCAGACCCTGGGGGACCTCCTCTCCAAGCAGAAAAGCCATACAGTACATGGAGGCGAGGAGACGGTTAATGCAGGTCCCCTGTCTTGGTTAGTCATGGAAGGCTGCTCAGATTCTTCCCTGGAAGCAAGTGCAGCATCTGTCAGGCAGAAACAGACAGACTGTGTGGAGGGGGACGTCACCATCTGGAAGCCATTCAGCCTTAGACTCTGTTTCGTTTTAGAGACTATATTAAACAACCTTTAGACTGTGACCTTTAGAATAAAAGAATAGCCATGTTTACCCAAAACATCATTATTGCTTTATTTAATTTAGCCTTTGTTTTGAGTGTTTGGGGAGTGTTCTGTCAGGACAAAATAACAAGCATTTCAGTCTCAAGGGGATGTGGCATCAAGATACAGCAAGCAGTTTAGTTGTTGACTAATGATCTTATGGCCAACTGAGCCTCCTCTTTGTTCCTAATTTGACGCTGACAGGCCACAATTTGATGCTTTCTGAAAGTATCTATCATTAAGCTATTTCTGGCAGCAGGCAGTGGGCTGGCAGCTGTCAGTGTGGACAGTGACAGGGTCGCAGACTGCATTTAGTGGCCTCCTCTCTTAGTCCCAGGCAGCCCTGGAAGTGTTTTGTAGTCATAACACGCTGGCTTCGAGGAGATCCAGCAGGGAAGCCACAAATTGCCCGTTGAGAAAAATGCTGAAAGCCAAGTGGATTGGAGATGAATGGTGTAGAATGATAGGATTAGCAACCCTTCTCTATGGGCTCATTCCAAGGCTGCTAGGAGCATTAGCTTCCATTCCTTCTGCCCGTCAGTGTTCCCAAAAAGCATAGCATAGCCCCTACGAGATGATCTGTTTGACATGACAAGGACAGAAAGCAAAGAACAAAGGGATAAGCACCATGCCCGAAGGTGTCTTTGAGAGAGGCAACACACTGAGCTCTGGGTGGCAAATTGACTTTAATCTCGTCTTACATTATGTTTTAGCCAACTAGTTTAAAGGCACCTCCTCTGTCCTCGGGAACAATACAAGTTAAGCTATAAATAACTCTTACTGTTCCACCTTTATTAATGTAGGTCATTGGTGGTATTTGAAAATGTGTTTTTACTGCTGTATTTAAGTGCACTGGGGGGTCTTTGTCATTATTTATGTTTCCAAATACTACCATATCAAATTTAAGTACTTTGTACTCCATCCTATTCCATTTCGGTATGCCGGCTCCCCAAGTGATTAATTAATTCTCATTTATGTACGGAACAGATCGTGTGCAAACTTTTCCTCCATCTACTTCTCTCCCTTTTCTCATAAATTATTGTCCACAAGTGCAGGCGACTCCAGATTTAATTATATAATGGCTGTGAGAAGTATAGAGGCTTGATTGTGTGCGTACTTGGCTTATGATCATAGCAAAGTAAACTGTGCCATTAATTGGGAAAGAAAACTGAGAGGCTCCCTGCGGATCTGCTTACAGACCGTGGTTGGTCTTTTGTCTCTATATCACACAGTATTTCATTTAGTTCCTACTTTGAATTCTTTTATAATAGAATCCAAGATCATTTTCTTTATGACAATATTTGGTGAACTTCATTTGCAGGTTAACTGTAGGTCAACTGCGATTATGTAGTGAAGTGAAGGTAAAAAAAAAAAGGAGATTTGACTGGATTATATTTTGAAGATTCTACCAAATAGCAGTTTTGAGCACTCTGCCTCTCCTGCCATGTTGCCTTGGCTGCTGTACTCCGCTGAATGCACCTGTGCTTTATAAAGATAAAGCCTCATATGTCACAGAAGGGTTTGATGGCTAAATGCTGTGGAAGAGATAATATGCCTCTAATGTCAGGTGAATGTGTTTTTCTTCAGCCCATCTTTTGTCTTGCATCTAGAAGTGAGCATATTGCCAGTACATTTTTAATGCTCTTCTCTCTCCTAGCAGAAATAGCTTATTTATGAATTTGAAATTTGGCTCTTCCAGTTGAGACTGTTTCTCTGTTCTACCTGGACATAATTGCTCCTTCTAGCAATGTGTATTACAGTGTTAATCCAGCTGGAGATTTACTGAAGAACCAGACACTAACTCAAACAAGGGGAAGATCCACTACAAAGGATTTCATTGGGTGTCATTCCCCAATCAGTAATTAGCTACAATATGTGATTATAACTTGGCCCGTCTGTGCCCAGTGGTTGCTTGTAGCCCACTTCCATATACAGTACCTGCGTACATCGACAAAGGTTAATTAGACTGAAGCTTTAAAAAGGTCACGCCGCCATTTAAATTAGTCAATGCTATTTGTCTGATCCAAATCACTGGCAACACTGGGCCAATTAGATCCAATTACACTGATAGTGCTTGTGGTGGTTTGCCACCTAGTCCAAGTTAATGACCATTGGAACCCCAATTACCCCAGCGCCCTGATTCAGAGGGAGGCAACCATGGCAGGAGGAGGAGCTTCAGCTCTGGGCCCTGTCACATCATCTTACCTTGACATTCCCCTCACTCCAGGGAAGACTGCAGAACTTCATGCAAGGTGAAATATTAGGATATGTAAAATGTGACATTTCTACACACCTCAAGAGGGCTAATCACGGTTGATGGGGATTGAAGCAGTAATCTCCAGAGTGTCCATGTGGAGTGGGCTGATGTGAGCATGCCGACGTCTTGATTACAAGCCCAGGAAACCTATAGCAATCATCAGAAAGACTAAACCCTATCTAGGCTTCTCTACCTGGATGTTCTGTGAGGCAAATGGCGTCAGTTTCGTTCTAGATTAATGTGCTCTGACAATAATAAAGGCTCTTCAAATAATTTAAGTACTAAAGCACAGTCGAGCAGTATAAGACTCAAGCTCAACACTCAGGCGGCTTTCACTTCGTCTTTTTCTCTGCTGCCGCACCTGGATGTGCGGAGCTCCTGGAAACGGCCTGCTGAATTTCTATGAGGCTCATATCCCTCTGAGGTACCGTCTGAGAATAGAAGCGACAGCTCACGCCCAACTGAGGGACTGTCAGAGGAAGTTGTTGATTAAACAGACGTCTTTCCTGCCATACGCCATGAGACAAGAGCACCATAATAAACATGCATTATTTAAGCATACCTGAAGAATGTGGGCAATACAGAAGAACAAAAGGCGTTACTGTCTATCTGTGTGACTGCTTCACAACGGGAATGAGAAAGTGGCTTTCTTCAAACCTCTGGATTGACTAGGAGAGCGACGAGGAGAAAAGCTTGGGGATCTACCCAAGGAAACAATTGTTAGTGACAATTATTTCGGATTAGCAACATCTCATTGACATTAATGTGATGTTGGGATGAGTCATGCAACAGTGCTGATTTTCAAAGGAAGTCCCAAGTCCTTTGCCTGAGGGAGGCTACCTTTGAATCACATTGTTCCAGACAAGAGAAAACTTTAACTAGAGACAGTATGCCGGTGTCCCGTTTGCTTTGAAGCCGTCTCAACCAAACCAATATGTTCTGTACAAAACATCAACAAAAATAACCTAGTCCTTGTTGTACACCTGAAAGCCTGTTTTTCCGCCAGTAGGCTCCCATCTTTGTAGAGTTGTGCTAGAGTCTGAAACACTACACTGCCATCAAACATTTCCCCCAGCACCTGATAAATGCTTCTGCTTTGATCTAAGGAGCTGAGCAGGAAAGAAGGATGTGAAATACATTACATGCAGAGCAGGCGTCTCTCACAGCTCGACCACTGCTCTTCAACTGGGTAAAATCTCAGCAATCTCACAGATACTGTAACAGATTGCTGTTCATCAGCAGTGGACATCGGTGGAATGAGTTCTTGTTTACATCATTATGGTTAATTACCATGCAGATTCAACCCAGTCAACAGCGCCTGCACTGGGTGTGTGTGTGTGTGTGTGTATGTGTGTGCGTGCATGCGTGTGCATGCGTGTGCATGCGTGTATGTGCATGTGCGTCTGTCAGCGAAGCCAGACAGAGCTGTCACACTCTCAGTCATCTCATTACTAATGCAGCACTGTCTCCAGTGTAACAACTCGTGCTGCTCTGGTGTGTTTGGTCATTCTTGTGATCCCTTTGAGTGTATGCCAAAGAATGGGACCATCCAGACAGTATGTATAAATTAATAACCAAAGAAACCCTTTGTATGTAGGCATGTACAAATTATCCAGTCAGCTTTTACCCCCAACTGGTCCACAAATCTGGGTGGCACATTGTTGCAACTGTGACATGCCTGGCAACATTTTCAATTTAACACTCACAGATGGATATTTTAATTATTATTGAAAGGAAGGTAATGACAATGCTGAATCTCCAAGTTCCTCTCAAAGGCCTTGATTGAAATTACAAAGCGAGACAATTAACATGAGGTTGATTATGTATTAGAAAAAAAGCATGCAGTTATTGTGAACTTATGATGTACTAATCAGGTTGGTAGCTCCACTATAGATGTGAAACCCAGATTCACTCCAGTGTTGAGTCTTGGACCTTGACCTCAATGTCTTTTATTTGTGGCTTTGTGAAGCCAGGTGTTGAACCCTGTGTTGACCTTGTCGGGCTTGTGTCCATGAAACTGGAATTTTCTAGTCTATCACAGGGTTTCATTTCAACAAGCTTGCACCCAGTTATCTTTCAATCATGGTCTCTGCTCCTACAGATGTGTTTAGTTGGAGTACAAGGTCTCTCTGTTGTACATTGTTACACGGGGGGACAGTCTATCTTGCTGTGGTTGTACACATGAAATGTTTTCAAGGGAAGAAATCAGGTGCCACCTCAGATTAAAGTGAATGTCACCAAAATAATAATTTATTTTGTTATTTGTAGCTTTTAGACTGGATATATAGCAGTTATGACAATTACCAGCATGGCACCAAAAATGAAGATACAGCAGAGTATATTACATTAACACGTTTAGACATGCAAATGAATAGTCTGTCAATGTGTGCTTACCCTGCTAACTCTTTTCCTAATGTTACATTTTGTTCTCATGTTTTGTTGCTGAAGTTCACAAAAAGACCACAAGACCAGTCCTTCTATAGTCCCCTATACACTATACACTTAATTGATACCTGCTTCCAAAGAAAACAAGGCAGTTGTTGCATTTACATTTAGGAGATGTAACAACTGCCTTGGACATTAAGGAGATGGTCTTACAGACTGATGAAGACTGTGGAATCTTTGGTTAATTGTGATATTTTTATATATAGGTCTGTTGTTCCTACTCTCAGACAGGACCCATAGGAGTGTACCACACAATCATAGCACCGTTGAATAGATGGTAACATTTTTGGAATGGTCACGGTTTGATTAGGATGACTGCTAGGTAATGTCATGGAAAAAATAAAGTTTTGGTTAAATTAAATATTTAAAGTTAGGTGTCTGAATTTTCTCCATAGTGATTGCTGAATGGTGGCATAGCAAAAAAAAGAAGTTTGTTTTGTTTTTTTGAGGACTATTATATTTTGTTGTTTGTGTTGAGCAATGACAGAATAACTGAATAGGAAAACTGAAGGAACAAAGTCATCTCTTTGTTCTCTGTGAAAGCAGATGAGGTAATGCTTTGTTCAATCATCTCAGGAATTTTATTTTCATCTTCTTAAACTAAATGTTGTAGTTGACATTCTATTATTCCTCAACTCATTTTGATTGCATGTTAATCTTCCTTATTTGAAACATATTTCTTGTTGTGCACAAATGCCAAACAGCTAGTGCTTATCTCTTTGCTGAGATTTTCAAGTTCTTTCCTGCAAGTTTTCTCCAGATTTTTCGTAGTCGGTCTTTGCCTGTACCCTTTAAACCATCTGAGCACAACTCTCTCCTGTGTTTTGTTAATGCATTGGTTTCTGTGTGTTTTGTCAAAGAGAATGCATAAGGAAGAGGGCTGTCAGGTATTGGGAGCCTTGGGAATGTTTGTAGTTCTTTGTGTGGTTCAGAAGTGCACAACTGCATGTCTACATCCAGGATATGTATAAATTCAGAAATGAATATTTATAATAGTCCCCATCTGCTTGGCACATTTTTATGATCAGCATTGTTTGGTTTGATGACAGCAAACTGAGAACACCGAGAACAGTTCATGCTGTGTTGACCAATTCATCAGTCCATATTCATGCATAAATATGAGAACATCAGGACAGCTATGAGACACAAAGTTCTTAAGACTTAATCTGTGTACACAAATGTACACAAGTTACAAGCCTTGCCCCCCTCATCATTTTGTTATCAAAACTGCAGCAGTCTTCCCGCAGGCTTAGGTGAATGATTGTGTGCATTGGCAGACACGCCAGCGTTTATGCTCTCCTACATAATTCTTTAATCACGGTGCTATTACCCCACACATACACCCAGTTTAGTGCCATTATTATCTCCCAAGGTCACAGCAAACGAGGGCTGATGCACTGTGCCTGGCCTGAGCTGATTGACTCACAGTTTCAAACTGGCTCAATCTAGGCCTACTCAGCAATTCAGGAGGCAATGCAGCACCTTGCACAGGTTTATGAGAGAAATATATTAGCTCTAACACTGCAAGATTGCCGTGCTTTGATGCTGGAGATTGCCACAGAGGAGTAAGATACTTCTTTTTGGCCCAGCAAATGTTTTATCCCGTGTTCTGGCAGTGACAGTTTTGTTCAGACTGAGATTATTTCAGACTGGTTATTAGTATTCTGGAAGAACAAATGGCCTTGTTGTTGACCGCACACATAACATTTACTTGAATGATATGCAGTGTGAAAGAAACAGGCTATTTTTCTGTGGGCCTGTATTTTGTTGTTGTATTTTGTGAGGGAATGTGTGATAGAGAAAGTATTTAGCAGCTGAATATTGGCCATCAGATTTTGAATGTGAAACCCGTCCTTAAGTTAGACCCCCACCTTCCACATTTTCCCCTGTTCCAAGTTAATTAAAAATTATACACCATGTTAGCAATAAATCATTATGAAGTAGGCCTACTGAAGTAATCATTTCATGGGGTAATTTAGCAGATTAAACATTTCTTTCATTGTCAAGCAGTGACCTTAATATCGTAAATGTCACACTCGCCTTTTATGAATGATACCGCAACTGTCAGGACCAGAGAACAGATTTAAATTTAAATCAGCTATTACTGTACCTGTGTCTACCTTATTCCTTTCACGTACAGATGAATCTAGAAAGCCCAAAGATTTAGTCACCATGCCACATGCTGAATGAAGTACCTGCCAGAGCGAACACAGGGGTGAATCCTGTTTCATGGTTTGACTTTTCACTCACAGCTTGGAATGCCAGATAACCTCCAAATCTCACCCAGCTTAATATCTAATGTCACATCCATAAACCTCTGGTAATGACAATATGCAAGGAAGAAAATATGGGGCTCTTCATCATTAAGGTCTTAGTCCCCTCATAGGAAAGCAGGAGAGTGTGAGAGAGAGAACATGGAACAAAACAAATGTATATACAATCATTTTTAGATATGTCTAGTGGGAAGCAAGTGTTTAATGTGTGTTTTGGTGTGTGTGTGTGTACACAGTACTTGTAGCACAGAGGTAAACATAGTGGGTGAAACACACTTTTTGATCAGAGCATCAAACTCTCTGGAGCAGCGCCAGAGGACACCAATCAATTTGGATATTGAGAAAGCACTTCATCTAATAAATTCCCTTACAGGAAGTTTTCTTTTTTATCTGGACTCAGCACAGCAAAGTCACTGAGCAATTAAAAGACCAAGCACGCTACAGAATTTTGCATTCGGTGATGCATTGAAGAGGCTCTATTATGAAATTGGAGAGGAGTGTTTTGATTTAAGTGTACACATCAGATTGCTTTGGCTTAATCAAGACCATCATGGCACCAGATTCCTAACGTGAGGACTCAACAGCTCCCAACCTAAACCCAGTTCTGCAGTCCTTTGCTTTTTTCCAGAAACAGGCTGTGTCTTAAGGAAATGTGTATGTGTTTGGCATAGACCTCTGTCACTCATAGTGATGATGTCCTACATGATTCGTCCCTTAGTATGATTCACATTGAATAGAAAGAAGGCCTCTGAGTTGTTTGTGCTGTTATTACATTATTGATAAGGAGGTGTTATAGAAAAACAGACCCTGTCCCGCTCCACTGTTTTCACTTCCCTCTTCATTTGTGACAGAATTGTTTGGTTTCATTCATTATTGTAGTAAAACATGAGTCCTTTCTCCAATAAATGATGAAGTGAATAAAATGATGCAGTACATTTTTGCTCCAAAAACATGTGATGTATTTGGTGCAGAGAAAATGGTTTTCCAGTTTTAGTAACTAATTAATGCTTTATCAATATTCATGATGAACTCCACATTTAGAAAGCCGTAATTAGCTATATTATCCTCTGGCCATTTGTGAAAATGTTATCCATATAGTTCAAATCAAACCACAGAAACAACTCCAGTTTTGGACCAACTGATGGACTCTACAGTTACGTAGTTATTACCTAGCATGGAAATCAGATGTCATTCCAGTGGCAAACAGCACATGACAGAGCCACTTAGTCCACATGGACTATAGAGAGACCTGGATGGACCGTGTCATATTTCACCTTTGCCACCTGGCGATTCTCTCAGTCACCTTCCTGTTTCCTCTCAGCCAGCTGCTCTCAATCAATCTGCAGAGCCACCACAGCTGCAATTCACCATGACCTTGAGTAGCATGTCACGTCCTCCTTGTTTGGGATGTTGGTAGGCTCTGGCTGCTTTCTCATTCCTCCTCATTTAGAGTTGCACCTGTGCTCAGGCAGAGACAGAACCACTTTGCATTACGGCCCAGGGATTTGACTGCATTTAACAAAAATCTCATACACACAGTTAATAGCATGCAAGCACTGTACTGCTCTTTTTGTCATCTCTGCCTTGTGTTGCATTAATAAACTGTGTTAGCTAGAAAAAGTCAGCCTCTACATGTTTTGGTGATCTCTCCCAGTTTCCTAGTTTTTGAAAACTGTCTCTGTTCCTTTTTTGCAGTAAATAGGTACTTAAATCAAAAAACATAATTGTGTTCAGCATCAGTTTGAGTCATATTTTTGATAATAATAATTTTGGAGCTATGTCTTCCACCACACATGGAAGTACAGTCTTGTGCTGAAATTCTCTCAGTGTTTGTTTTTTGTTTTTGTTGAAGTCTGGAGGAAGTGGGGGATTTGTTGTTCTGCTTGGTTGAACATAGACATGTATAGTCTGGGCGAGGCCAGGGCGGCAGGGTGGCTCCCTTCAAGGCCCCAATGTGACAGAGCTGTCTCTACATGAAGGTGACCCTCTTCCCTGGACCCTCCACTCTGCACAGTTTTCCTGTCAGGTCCTACAGGCGACATGGTCTATTAAGCACCTTAATGATGACCACGGCTTCATGCACTCACACACTAGATCCTTAGTTCTTCATATATCTGTATTTTGCTGAATGTGTCTGAGTGTGTCAGTATGTTTTCTCTATACCAACATCTTTGTTCAAAGGAGTCTAACTTGTATCCAGCTAGTGTCTGAAGGGAGATTTTGATTAGACCTGGATGCTTGGTGAAATAAATCTCCTTTGGGATTTAAAGGTGGATACTTTGAACAGGCAATCCTTCACAGGGCTTTTACACTCAATAAATCCACTAACGCCCCAATGTTTCAAAACACTGCTTTTACAGCCTCATGCTTTATATCCATATCCTGCACTGTGGTGTAAAAGTGACAGAACTGCTTGAAGATGGCAACAAGCCTTAGGGAGCACTCCTACCAACACTTTCACATCTGTTGATCCCCGATATCCCTGTACCTGCCATGAATAAAGGAACTTTCCAACGTGACAAGGCAGATATATTATGGACTCTCCCCTTGAGCTTGGCAAGAAGCTGCTACTAGGCTCAGTGTGTGTAGATTCTCAGATCAGGGGAAATGTGGGGACAGGGGATGAGATTAGGTCTCCTAGGGCATGCTTGCTGCAGCTTATCCCAGCGTAATTACCTTCATGCAGTGTTTACATCCGGTGACCATTGGGAGTCTGCGTCCACTTGATTTTCAAACAGGGTGGATTAAGAGCAGGTGGGGAGCAGACATGCTGCCACCTTAATGATATTGTATCCCAGAAACTGAAATGTTCATTTGACATCTAGTAATTCAATTAAACAGTAACAGTGAAATCCCATATACTTTAGCCTCCGCAACCCAGTACTTCTGTGGCATCAGGTGGTCATTTCTATGTCATTTCACATTAAAATCCTCTGTGGTGATCTATTTCTATAGGACATCATGAATTTCATGTTTGCCTGACACTGAGAGCACACAGTGACATTTTTTTTTATTATGGGTAAGGCATAGCCCATGGGCTAACAGCTGGGTAACCGCTGACATTAGTAGTGCAATACTAAACAGTTGCTAAGCAGAAATTTCAGGTAAATTTTATTTAATTTTGATGATTCTCTTAGATTATCAACTTCAGAGATGCTGAGGGGACTGTAATAAATGCACCAAAACAAGCATGTTTTTTTTAAACAAAGTGTTTATGCTTGTTACATTCCATGTCACCTTATATAAAATATGTTTGCATTACTGAATTTATGTTAGTTCTGTCCTGATAATGATTTCTGAGATGGCTGTGCTTTTATGTAGCTTCGTATGGTTCCAGACAAGCAAAGCTAAAAGCTCATCAAAGAACAACGCACAAAACTGAAATGTGCATTCACACTGTCACCTTTCAAGAGCCTTTTCATATGGAGACAAAGAGATGTAAGGCCCTTTTGTTTTTGCCGTAGGTGTGAATATCATTAGATGTACCATGAGTGCAATAAATGCGAGTAGGTGCAGTAGCCTTTGCCCATGAGACAATAAAACACATATGGAAATGAGCCGACAGCATGACTAATAGCTTGCAGTTTGAACCACGCCACCATCTCAGCAAAATGCCTGTTCTCTCAAAGTGAGCCATTATACAGTTATCAATGAGCCTGCTTCCCCTTTGATCTCTCTTTTTAAGTGTTGAGGATTTTACAGCCAAAAAAAGAACACCTCAGAGAAGCCATTGGTTTGCATGCTGTCTGCTGCTATGCCCAAAATGAGGATAAAATGAATACAAAGGAAGCTGTCACTCTCCACGTCCCTCCTGTCCCTAATCCTCCCACTCCTGAGTCTGCCTGCCACACCATCATCAGAGCTCAGATCAAAGTATGAGAGAATGGCCCAAAGGTTTGCACAGAGGGAGAGCTGACCTCCTCAGAGCTTACTATGTCCTTGGACCAAAGTCCTTCTAAGGGCTGGACATATTCGTGGAAAACCGATTCTGCGCAGTGTGCCCAAATTGAGTTTCACTTTGGATCAGTGGTCTTGCTTTTATGGCCGTTCCCTGAGGCAGCCATCGTATCTATAGAGTCAGTTGTACAAAGACAATGTAGTTGTCTCATTTGAAAGCCTGCATGTTCATAAAGCTGTAAAAAACTGAGGATGAACACGTGCATTATTGTGTGTGCTTTGAATGTATTTGTCCATGGTGTGCTACAAGCTTAAGTCTGTATTACTTAAAGCGCACGCACCAGACCAGTATGGACTGTAAATTGAAAAATAGTGTTTTCTCACGCTAATACGACACAGGCCTTGACCTCTCATCCCGCTACTGTTAATTAGTGTTGGTTGCTCTTACCTCTGGGCAAGCTCAGATTTATGGCTTCATGTTAGGCAGAGCTTTAAAGTGAGAGAGCGCTGCTGGTTCCTAGTCTGCCCACGGACTGCCTGGATAAACAGACTTTCATACTCTGAACCAATGCTCTGGTATACACGTGGATTCTTTAACTGCATATGCATGTGCTGTGTGAGACTGAAATATACCTGCTGTTTAGCAAATGGGTCACAAAAATTTTAACAGTGATTATATGAAGTGTTGTAGTTTGACATAGACTTTATTGATGTGGTCGTATTACTGCTATTTTTGTGCTGTACCTTTCAATCCAAGCCCCGATATATTTTAATACATTGTAATCTGTTATATGATTTATTCAATCTTCAAAGGCATGCTTGAATTATTGCCAATTTACCAAGCATTACAAAGGAAGATCAATATCACTTTCATTCCTTCACATTCAGTGCACAGATAGATCAGTCACATGTTTAGCCTACCCTAGCACAAACACAGACAGCAGAGGGAAATAGTCAGTCTCCAGTCTCAAGTTTAAAAAAAATCATTCCAGTTTTAGGGGTTTCAAGATACCTGTCTGCCAAAAGCTTCAGCCTTTTTTTTCTCTCATGCTCATTCATCTCACCTCAGTCTACCTTGGCTCACAAACATGTAGCAGCCTTCCCCCGCAACAATGCATCGCAGGAGTTCACACAAGCTATGTATCACTGGAGTTGTGCAAATGGGATGGGTTATCATCAGTGTTGCGGAACTGAGTGCGATGAGGGCAATCACAAAGCACCCCGAGCTTCCGTTAACAAAGAGAGTTCATTAAGTCCATTAAATTCCCAGTTGACAAAAACATCCCAGGCTTCAAGTCGAGGAGTAATTATTCCTAAAGCACAAGGTCGATGAAGAAATCAGAAGAAACAGACTTTGCCAACACCATACTGTATGTTTTGACTTACAGTATACAGGAAAAACACAAACATTCATTCTTCTAATTGGAAAATGTGTCCCTATGATTTAATAATAATTATGTACTTACCAAGCTTCCAAGAGGTCACTGCTGCAAGAATGCAGAGCTCTCAGTTCGATTTGCAGTTAATGAGGTTGGGTCTTTTAACGAATGTTAGTTTTTATTTTGTATGTGGTGCTTTGGGAAATGTGGTTATGGCCTATTTTATCATTCCTTTTGAGTCTATGCACATCTCCGATCTACACTCATCTGGGTAATATTTTACTTGGCTTTTCCATTTTATACCATGAGACGGTAAATAAAAGTCCAACAGAAAAAATAACTTATGGAGTCTCTTAATTAATGGTATAATTTAAGTTTAGCAAATTTTTAGTGAATCTTATATAAAGAAACTTATCCAATTACTGCATTTGTTTTGCTAATGAAATATGAAATTGTCATAGATCAATCAGTCAGCTTTAAAAGGCTAAGTACAGCAGTAAGAGTGAGGATGACGGATGGAGTTCATATCTACTGGGGTTTCACAGTATATATCCAAAGTCCTGATGTTTGTATGGAATACCCCTCAGTGACTCCTCTCCACTGTTCTGGATGATCATGGTACTCAAGCTATAATCAGAATTTTAGCATCAACCATATTAATTCCTGCGGCCCTGACTACATGTCAATGCCCTCTTTCTGTTTTACCTCTATGCACCGACTCCGCAGTAACAATAGCTCTTAACCCTCTACGAGTACTAGCAATACATTAGCATACCTTTAACCACACTCATCAATAAACCTCTAATGCTATAAATAATGCAGGGCAACAAAATAGAGGTCGATTAAAATCATCAATCATCCAAGCTCTCTTTATGTAGCACTGGTGGTTGCTTAGCTCAGTTTAAACCATTTGGCCCAACTGCTCAGCCTTAGTATGGCTAGGCCTTTTTTTTCATTATTTCAGTGGTAGTCCTTACATGCAATATGCAGGAGACAAGACTTTTGTCTTGCACTGGTTCTTCCGCAGAGACAGAGGCCATGCAGCAAGTCACTTGTCCTCATATGTATGCTCTTTCTGTCACGTCAAAATTCAGAGTGGGGTTTTGACTTTGAAGTCCCTTTTGATATGGTGCTTTTGAAATGCTGAAGGACGCCTTGAAAAGAAAAAAAATGTTTAATTAGTGGCCTTACGTTGGAAGGGTACCATAGGCTGGCTTTCACATTGCAAAACCAGAACTCCTTTTTTCCTTTCTCTGATTAAATGTGCCATTGAAGTTAATTTATGAATGGAAATTAAAGTAAGTTCTCATGAAAAATGCTCCATAATTATTATTTTACTTTCATTTAGATCAACCACATTGGAATCTTCTGCTCTTGTGGTACCAATCATGTGAGCTATGTTTTAGGATTACTGATAATTCTAACCTCCCAGCTTAATTCTAACCTCCCAGCTTCATATGCTGCTAATCTCTACAGAGAAAGGCATGTTTAAGAATCCATATATGGCCTGGTTTTACCTTCCATAGAGGGATATGTGGCCCGTCTTGTCTCTTTTGCTGCATTTTATCTTCAGAATTCAGACGTTTTCTCACTTTGAGTTACCTTATGAAACAACAGCTTGATGGATTCAGACAGAATCCTCCTGTTCCTGCTTTGATCATTTTCTTTAGGCCCACCTGTGATTCCGGCCTCCAAAATGCAAATGATTGTGATGTTACACACTATGCACAGGTGCTCTACATTTCTTAAGCACTCATTGGAATAATCTTAGGCTTTAGAGGCCCTGAGGCTTATTGAATGATGTCTCCTACACCGCAGAGTGTTGAGGTTCTAATATTCAAATCAAATATTTTGCTCTGATACATTTTTCCTTTATTTGCTGCTTTGCTGCCATCCTGGGATTCAATCAAAATGCCTCCTACAGTTTATAATGTCATGGCTCTTGTGACAAATGCAATAAAAAATTCATAAGACCATTATAATCATGTCAGGATGGAGATCTTAATCAATGTAAAGTTCAAGGCCTTAAAGGAAGTGGATGTTAGGTATTGAAAATTGTCAAATAAAAGTGGGTGTTGAGGCTATGGTCTGTTGGAACAATAGGTCGGCAACATACTGTAAGAAAAAAAAAAGAAACGACCTGTACTAGGATGGCTCATGTTGTATTTTCAGGATAATATTTTTGTCAGCAATATGTTCAGAAATACAAAATTGTATATCGATATCTTTTGTAGTTTTTAAAGCGGGGTTTTGTTAATGTTTGCTAAGTGTGTGTTGTTAAAAGTACATTTCTACAAGAAACAGAAACAGAAAGGCCTTTGACAAAAAAAAGCATGAATGAATAGACATTAAAGTCTAAGTATAATAACAGCCGGTGTCAGACAAAGTCCATGTTCTGCCCCTGGCCGCTATTTGGGATGTACTTTCGCAATGATTTTCTGATCAGACAACAAAACCACAGGTCTATTATCCAAGCTGTCAGTCTGAGGTCTCTGCACTCCGCAGCCTTTCAGATCAGCCCTGCAGACCAGTCATGATTTCACCTACCGCAAGCATGCTAATCTAATCAATAATCTCTACTTTAAAAAACAGAAAATATCTGACCAGAAATCCGCCTGCAGACTGCACAGAGTGGTGGTTGAGTAGCAGGAAAACATATTGTTATTGAGTTTACCTGACATGTTCCTCGCCTACTCATTTGAATTCTGTCAGTCATGTGCGGGTCATGAAGCGGTCAGTCAGGTTGTCTCACCACTGTGAAATTCTTTCTTTTGTCTCTGCCTCTTGTGTTTCTCAATGGTCAGTGATATAATTTCAGCTGATACTGAGGAGGAGCTCTCATACATAAATATGAGCAGATGTCTGGTTGTATGTGCCTTCAGTTCAGAGCACTATCATTTCCACACCAGTCTAAATGCTCCCTCTTTAACACTGAGGGAATCAGTGTCAGCAGTGGACCTGTGTGGGAACTTGCATTGATATAGATAATTAAAGAAAATTATTTCATCCGCAAGTTGAGTGTATTTATACATTCAATGTATAATACAGTATATCCTTCCAGAGTAGCAAGCGTTACACATTTTGTAGCTTCACAATGTTCAAAAAAAGCTAGTTCCCCGTGAAATGACTGTGTTTTACTCACAAAGACTTCTTATTGTACCTGCACACAGTTCAGCCTTGGGCTTCAGGCTGAACTGTGCTTGATCAACCATACTGCTGGTCATGGACCAATGAATCAAGCAGCCACCAGTTCAGTATCTGCTTGTATTTGCTCCACTGCTCTGCCCTATCCACAGGCTGCAGCATTTACACCTTTTTTTCTGCCCATTCATCTCACCTCTGTCATATGTTTGGCCGAAGGACATGCTGCAGCCTTTCTTTTTTCCTTTGCAACATTGCATCTCGCGCATGCACACATGGGATCAGTACTGTGGGACTGAGTGCAATCATCGGGCATCCTGAGCTTAATTTTGCTCAAAGATGGTTAATTGTGTCTGTCTAAAGACATAGTTCTGCTTTTGGTCCAGTCTCAATGTATGTCCTTGTGGGCTTCGGATAAGTCAGCCAGGCCTCAGGGTTGTAGAAGTGGCAAGTGCTTACAGACTCTCTTGTGAACCTTTTCAAGCCATTTATAGACACAGTACAGTCTTACTGAGTGCTTGACCAAAACCCATGGTTTTACACACTGCACTCTAATATAGTTTGAGATAGTTTGTGATAGATGCAGCAAACACTGCACACCAGCACTTCATCTTGAAATGTTCTTTAAACTGATCTAAAAAAAAAAGTACTTACCAAATCATGCACATTGCCAGTACATTTTTGAAGTTTGTTTACATGCTCAAAGAACAGTCTGATAACACTGAAAATGATGGATTTTCTTTTTATATTTGTATTAGATAGATAGCCCAGTAAACCTCACACTGTGATCATAAAAGACCAGGTTAAGATGGCTGACATCTTTCAGTATTAAATGTTTTACTGTGTGAAGGGGATGTTCCACCTATTCTACTATTCTACAGTTTGTTTTTATTGTTGCTACAGACTCACACTCGTACCGCGCAACAGATACTTGTTGATGTCAACAAAAACATTGTGGTAAGCACTATACACAATTTCTATAGTCTGCCTTGTCATTTCCCTCTCTCTTTATTAGATGTCACCTACTGTTGCTTACGGGAAGAAGTGACGGTGCTTTCTTATACTTTATTGCAGACAAGACCCTCGAGGATGATAGGAATGTTCTGTTCTGGTTTATTCACAACAGCAAGGGTTTTCCATCACAGAGTAGCAAAGGTATTGGCAAACATCTTAAACTAAATAAGCTGTTTTCCAGAGCGTCATGGCCAGTAAATTACTCCCTGCATGTAAACACAACCAGCGCTGTTGAGTCCTTAATGGACACTCAGATATTATTGTCATAATAGTTACACTTCATCACAGCAGATATAAAAATGGGTGGTGGGACTCAGCCCATTAGGTTCCAGGTTTCTCACCCTCTGTATTTCTCCATCCTCCATTTAGCATAATGACACTCAAACAATCAGCGTTCACATTAGAATATGGAGTGTGGCATTATGCAGAATAAAAGGGTGTTAACGTGTCATATTTGAATATCCTGATCTGTAACCATGACATGCTCTTCCCAGCAGCAGCAGCAGCAGGTAGTTGATTCAGACAGAGAGACCAAGCATGACCTACATGCTTAAAGAATTACAGCAGTCAACAAAGAGGATTGTGTTGGATTCATGTTCTGATACTGTGATGTAAGCCCACACTGTGGTAACAGTGGTGAATAATAACATACTTCTGGTCACATTTGCACAAGGTCTCCCCTCTCTGCTGTGATTTATAAGCCTAGCTTCCATCTGCAAACAGGCTAGGAGGCTTCAAGCTACGGGGGAAGCACCCCGGGTCCAGTGCTATTTACTCAGCCAGCTGAGACGAGGTTCTCCCTCGGCAGGATCCTGCAGTCACTGTGCCCGTGGTGGCTCTCTTACCTGCTCATGGCTACAGTGTAGTGGCTGCAGCATGGGAATGGGAGGACATTCACATCTTGCCACAGGTTGAGCCATCTTTACTGTGTCATTTCCTGCTGCTTAACAAATGAGTGAAAGCTGCAGGCTATCAGGATCTCAGCGGAATAACAGTGAATTAGTTTTATGAGCACTGTCTTACCAAAACTCTAGTCACACTTTAAAGTCAATAAATCATTGTTTTAATAAGCTTAAATAAAATATTGTGTTAAAATCCAATTCCATGTGTAAATATAACAGTAAATGCATATGCGTTATAATTAATATGATATATACCTGTATTAAAAAGGAGAATTCATGTATTAGAAGACCAAAAAACAACACTGTGGCCAGTTTGTGCTGCATTTAATATACTGTGAGCTGAATAAATGTGCAGAGACGCTGAGAGGAAAGGTGCTCCACTTTAAAACTATGTGATAGATTAGGGAGGAGTTCCAGCAACAGAATAATTTCCCTTGTGACCAATTTCTGAACACTCCCTAAGCAAAGAAAATCAGCAACAAGCCAACATGTCAGGCAAAGCCGTATGCCGGGGTGCAAGCGGACATGCTGACTCACTTCTAATGAGCAGCCAGAAATAATAACCTAAATTAGGAATCATAGGTCATGACTGCATATATACCGCTGACTGTCCTAATTAACACCGGACCTTATACAGTGTAAGCCGATGTACAGGTACATATGCTAACAACCATCAAAATAGCTTCTACGGTGGCCCAGTGTTGAAGAACTAGAAAAATAGGCTCTGGTTTACTAGGCTTAGAGAATTGCATGCTGGGGCTAATTTTGAAATCCACTGTAGCTGTTTTACTGCACTCTTTTGGAGTATCCCCGGCTTACATGCTGTCATAACTAATAATGGGACACTGGCAATCATTTGTTTTCGGTCTGCAAAAGAGCTGCAGCTTGATTTGATAATGAACAGGTCCAGTGAGACTGACCATCACCTTTCATCTTCTCTGCTTGTGAAATTAGAGAAAGTTCTACTTAAATTAACAAATACTTTAGTCTTCCCCATGCTCATAAATTGCATGTTTAACATCTAAAACTTTTAATGAGTCTAAGAAAATTTGAAGCCTATATGAATAAAGTGGGCATATTGATATTTACCGATAAGAATTATCAGCAAGGTTTGTAATTTGTGGACACTATAGTGATATTTATTGCAGCTGATTTATGGAAGAAAAGGAGCCGTGTGCACCAAGATACTGTCCCGGCTCTGTAGTTTTATTAGACATATACATCTCTTCACTTTTGGCAATAACCGTCCTTTAAAAACAGTAAGTGTCATCTGCATGTGCCACAAAGGTGTCGGATCTTTACAGCGTCCTCTTAAGTGATTACCTGATGCAGTTTCACACCAGATCGATACTCCTTAATGGATCAGCCAGGGAACTAATAAAAAAGATTTTAATTGATTATGCTGATGGCTTGCCATTGCCACAGCCTGTGATGTGTTAAGGTTTGGTTGCAGATGGAGCAAAAGTTCAAATTGAAGAGACTGACATCATGGCCTTTCAGCTGAGACAATATAACAAGGCTTCTGGCTCAGGATCAGTTTGGCAGCTGCAACTGGCTGGAGGTACTGGCAGGAAATAATGCTCATCTTATCTGAGGATTCAATTTATTTACTTTCCTCTTATTATTACCCCGCTTTAAATAGATTCCCTCTGTCAAAGAAACTGTTGATGCTTATTTGTAAACCTGGCGTAATTTAGAGAGTAACTAAAAGTATTGAGCTCCTAATGTAAATTCCAAGTTGCGGCTAATTAGAACACTCACATGAATCTCTGCATTTCAATTTCGCAGTTTGTATCTTGTGAGATATCAAACACAAATTTGTCTTGTTCCAACATTATTTATTTTTCATTTTAATCCACTGTTTTGGATATTTGAGCATTTTGTGTCTCAGTCTCAGTGTGCCTCTGTGTGTGCCATGGGCAGAGCTTGGCACAGGACTAAAAATGGTCATGCTTTTCCACGCTTCATCATCTATGGTTTGTGTCAGACCCAGACAGTCATCTGGAAAGGTCAGAGCTTCGGTAAAAGATTTAAATCACCCTGCAGAAGAAAGATTCACCTTGACAGGCGGAACCTCAAAACTGGTAAATAAGAATACAAACACAGACTCTTCCTCTTCACTTAAAGCAAGGGCAAAGCAACCATAGCATTTCAGAGCAGGTGTCATGAGTTCTGACACTTGCTTAATTTATCAGTATTTGGTTAATGAAATATGTGAGTTATGTTTATTTCTACTGTCAGTTGAAAAGATCACACAGAGCCACACAAGATTAGAACTCCGACTACTTGTTTGTATAATTATATGAGGTGACATGTGTTTGCTATCTTTCTCTTTCAGGTCTATTAATTGTGTTTGCACTTCTAAAATGAAGTAATCTTGGCACAGCTGCTGGCAACAGCATGTTTCTAAATACAGCTTGACAGGGTCAGTGTGGCAAAACAAACTGTTGGGCTTAGTTTTGGCACTGGGAGAATCTGACATATGGGTGTTGTTCTTTGATGAATCTCTTTGTTGTTCTACATTCATCCTGTTGTGAGCTGCTACAGGAAATGTTTTCCTTTTTTTTCATTTGTCACCTTACAATATTAATGTTGTGGCCACGCCTTTTGATGAATGCAGGAACTAAAGCACGTATTCAGCTGCTTTTGAGGACAAATGGGACCTTTGAAAAAAATCCTTTCTCTTTACTGTTTGTTAATATACTTAAAAAGATGAATGTGAAATAGGGAAGCTTACAACAAGGCCTATGTATCATAATATATTTGCTCACACAAGTAAAGAATAATGAAACTATTTTCAGCTATAAAGCCATGCTTGAAAAATATGTCTGCTGCAAAGTGCTACAAAGCAAGAACTATTACAAGGTTGTTACTTTTTATAATCTTTTTGGAAAAGACTGCCATAAATACATGTAGGATTTTGCTTTTTCGCTCATGAAAATATTTATGATGTTAATTCTGATGCTCCATGTATGTTTGGTTTTCTGCACGTGTGTCTCTGCACTTTGGTTGTGTGTGGGATATTATTGATTCCTCCTATTGATCCTCATGTGGCAGCAATGGCTCTGTGAGTTTGTGTTTGGTTTTCTCATCATTTGAATCATTTGAGTCAAATACACTGAAAAGCCAACTGCTGTGATGTTCTTGTCGCTACTGAGACACAGCAGAGTCCCCGCCGGCAGTTTGCATCAACCGTACACAGAATGAAATCTGTGCTATCTAGCTAACAAAATTCATAAAATTAAAGACATCTATCAATGGGTGAAACAAAATTTGATGAGTGGCGTAGCCTCTGCCCTTGGGTAAGCTCTATAAACATTGATAGAACAGAAGGTCTGCATGTAAGTTTGGGCTGTAGGCAAAAGATGGGATCAATCGACCTCATTTGGATATTCATGTGCTGCAGATTATTAAGCAGCGAGCTCTAGATGTACCTATGAATTCACCACAGTTCCCCCAGGCAACAAATGCAAACTACGACTGTTAGAGACATCAAGTACATGCATTAAGAACTAATAGGGCATCGCGTTCATTTGGGCAGTAATACATCCTGTAGAATTTAGTTAGCCTCCTTAACACTGCAGTGTTACCATGATAATCCATCTAATGTGTGTGTAAACAGTGGCATTTACGTGCAGAATGGATTTAGGTAATATGTCTGTTTTTGGTAGCCAGCAGAAAAGTGCACAGCATATAAATGTGTGTGTATATGTTTCTGCATTGTATATGAGAGCTAGAGTATGGTTTAAAGCGCAGCGGTGCATTAGCATTGCAGGGTTTTGGGCAAATGGTATTGCAGATTGCTCCTCTTGGGAATGAATAAGCGAAGCAGCAGAGATAAATGACAAATATACAAAGGTGAGGAGTAGGTGTCCTACAGTGGCTATAGTTTAATGCAGATGTATGCAATATTTATTTTCAGTCTGCTGTGGATTTTATGATATCTTGTTAAATATAAATAACAGGTAGAGTGTGCTTTGCAGTGACTTGCAGGGAAATATAATAACGCACCAACAAAAACGCTGATAAAACGTCATCAGCATCAAAAGATTGTTGTGTTGTGGAGTTTATTCAGCACCTCTCAGCCCACATTCATTCCTTCATGAGACTGATTTAAGTTACTGTTGAAATCTCTAATCTACCTCACATCTCCACACCTGCTTGTACTCTTAGATCACCCTCTTACATTATTCTCATTGTGCCTCCTGTCTGTCTGACTACAGAGCCTCCAGCTGTTTTGCCCCTCAGCTCAGAAAATCACTTCCACAACACATTTGAGAGATTGACTCTCTTCCTACTCTTCATATTTATTTTATCAACTTATATCTATTTGAATTTATTATGCTGACTTCTGCAGCTGTCTATTATCATCATCATCATTATTATTATTATTACATTCTACATGTGATAATTGACTGTTCTCCCTCTCTCTCTCTTTTGCACAGGCCTTCCCATGTATATCCACAGGAATCTATGGTAAGCTTAATCTCTTTTGTTTTACTTCCTTACCTTATTGCTGTATTGATTGTTTTTCTGTGTAAATATGTGTGTCATCATGTGTACACATTATCATTCAGTGTGTCTACATGGACTTGAGTATCCCGGTAATGAGCAATATCCCATTTATGATCATAGTTGGGATACTGCGTTTACATGCACACAGAGAAACCTGGTTATTCATATCCCTGTTTACATGATGAATACCAGTATCCCATTTTCTGATTACTGCATCTTATTAGCGCAGGCACCTGTGATGTTTATTTTTTGCAACACAAACTGCAGCAAGTTTGAATTCTGTTCTTGCCTGTTTGGCACTGTTAAACGCTGATCGCGTTGCATATACGGCTCATTCATCTTATACCTAGCAACAGAAGAAGAGAGTGACAACATGTCCTCACCTCTGACCACTCTCTGCCTGTCACTGCCATCGCAATGGACAAGGGAGAGGTGGATGAAAATACACAGCCATGAATGATGGTCCAGGATCATGTTGATGCAGTTTATGGATTCTGAGTGGAGGGAAAACTTTCAGGTCAACTTGTGTGACATATGTGACATATGACGTGTGTTTTCTTCATTGCCTGCACCTGCGCAGATAGTTGCAGCTATCAGAAGCTGGGATAAGCTGTAGGCTATACATGGCACAGTATCCCGTTTTCTTTCGGAGTTCTCCATGTAGCAAAAATGGGATAGCGTATCCTGGTTTCTGAAGTCGGCATATGATGTTTATATGCACAAACACAAAAACGGGATACTCAAAAATCCGAGTATATCTGGGATACTCAAGTCCACGTAAATGCACTGAATGTGTATCATTTCACACATCTGTCAAGTCTACAACTAGGAAGGGGGTACACAAAATAATGTAACCACAATATTTACAAGGCTCTGACTTTAAGGAAGAGCAGAGCATGAAGAAACATGCCAACAAGTTCACCTTACAACACCACGTTGCACAAAGACACAACCTAGTATAAGGTGAACAAAATGTAGACCCCGAACAATGCTTGTGCTCCCTTGTGGGAACAGATATGCAGCATGGAATCGCTGGCAAAGAGCTGGCAAGCTCATTAGACTTAAACAAAGTCACATTGAAAACATGCAAAACTTGTTGAAAGGCTTTGAAGTTTCATTACAAAAGATGTGGGAAGGCAGGAAAACTGTTGGATTGTATAGATGATATAAGTCACTATTTCTGAGATAAACTCATTATTTTTTTCCATGGTTCTGACATTCAGTCCTGTGTATGGTATATGGTATGTTGAATTTCCACACAAACTTTAATGTTAGTGCCACATGTGTAAAGATTAACTGACATGATAACATCCAAGTGGCTGTTGTTGACAGTAAGTCACCAGCAGTGCGGGTCCATAAAAACACTCACAACTCGTATGAATACCTATGAATAACCTCAAATTACCAAGATGCCTATTTTGTGTACACTGGTTAAAACAAAGGCCACTGTGAGTAACTGTTGAACATGACCATATACAGTAGATGTGTAATTGCCTGGGCAGTCATCTCTTGAGAGTCGTTTCTGCTCTCTAAGAGCATATAACAGCCAAGAAAATTAAGACCATTTTACAAGATGCTCCCTGTGGTACAAACGGTGTTTCTTTTGAATGTTTCCATGTACGTGTACAGAGGTTATAACACCCCTGTGTGCAAGTTAAAAACTAATTCAAAGGTGCTTTCTTGAACTGCAAAGTGATTTCATAACCCTGGCATGGCCTCCAGAGTGACCAGACCTAAACATTGAACCTTTACATGGTCTCCAGCAGGAAATTGATGATGTAATTTACTTCTTAAAACACATTAAGCTAGAAACAACAGAGCTTTGAAGCTGCTGGAGCCAAAAGGTGCTCTTACTTCTCTTCATGTGATTGGCAGTTCAAGTCATTCGAGTGGCTTCCTCTTGTGTTTTTTCACCCTGTGTGTATGTGGCTGTGCTACAGTTGCTTCCATAGTAGACACCAGATGTTGTGATATTCTCCACTTGTGAAATATTTGATTATTTGTTCTGCTCTGAATATCTAGCACCTTGGACTAAATTAACTAAACCTACTGCAAATTAGAGTGCATTTTTCATTTAAACTGGGTGTTCTCCAACACCGATGGTGTAAATGAGCACAGCCACAGTTGACTTATTCAAATGCACTACGGCTAATTAAGACCTGATGCTGGGCTGTTTAACTCTGACATCTGCAGCTGAATTGCAAACCACAATTGTCAAGTGAAGCTTCTACCATTTTCATTCAATTTTTACAAATACCATACACAGTAAGTAACTTTGCCTCTGTGAGTTGTATTTCTCCTTCTGGCTAGAAAATAGCAGAATACCTTATTTCTGTGATACATCTACCAAGTCTGGGCCCAACTTGAAACAAAACTGCATTCTGTTTATGAGAAATAATTGGAAATCAGTGGCAGTCCAACACCTGACTTGTGCTTTGTTGTGCATTTCAGCCACACATGTCTGCACAGTTCTGAAAGATGGGTTTTTCTTATATCTGCAAATGTTCTGCTGCCAGACATGATATATTGGTTAGAGGAACGAAAAAACATATTTTGGAAATGTAATCATGCACTCCTCTTCCGACAAGAAGGAAATAAAACAAGGTTTTCGGCTCAAAATCGGGTCTTGACTGATCATAAACCTACAGACCAAGAACACGCTGCCAAGTCACACTAATGGTTAACATCTGGTGTCTAAAATCCATTATGTTACATTTATCTTTATACATAAAGTAACTTATAAACACTTGTTAACTGTGTATGAAGAATTTAAAAAGATACAATAATTAATTAGCTACAGGAACACACTGACAAAAGCATCTTCGCTTACATACTAGTGAGGCAGCTTCCATCCGAAGCCATTACTTTACCTCCTTTATCATCCCTGCATTAATACTAACTGGCAGCTGTCACCAAGTTGCTCACTGAAATATTAAATATCCCAGCATACAGTCAGTGATTTGACTGCACTGATTATAGAATCTGACAAACTGTTGCTGTGCTCATTAAACACACAAACAGAGTGATTCCCCTAAATCATTATCTTTTTTTCTTTCCTCCCCAGATTCTGGGCAAAAAGCACCCACCGCATTATTATAATCCAGGGTGCTGATCTGATCTCTAAGTAGCTGAGACACAAAAAATGAATAGCTAATTATGGTGCAGTAGTTAGGAGTTCAGAAAGATGTCCATTTATCCATCGGAAACCACACAGCTGCAGGTCTCTACACACATTCCCAGTCAGCACAGTTAAACTTCTATGCATGTCAGTGGTAAGAGGCTAAACATCCTGATATACAGCGTAGCACACACTTGTCAGTGAAGCCCAGTGTGTGCAGTAAAAGGAGCCTTTGTGCATATAAATCACTGGATGTTTATAATTATGCACTCTGTGCTGGATGGAACACATCCCTCTTGGGATATTGAACATTTTCCAGCCATCACTTTCGTGATTCACACAGTTTACTGCACAACAGCTCCTCATCATTTCCTCTCACCATCTCTCTCCGCAGTATTGTCTGTTTTTCTGCCACCTGTCTATACACGCATTTCAAAATGGATATTACTGAAGTGTTAATGACACGCAGGGCTGAAATTGTAATTTCTCTCATTCTACTCCTCTCTCTCTCTCTCTCTCTCTCTCTCTCTCTCTCTCTCTCTCTCTCTCTCTCTCTCCCTCTCTCTCTCTCTCTCTTGCTGGTTGCTTCACTGCAGAGTTTTCAGTGGGTGATGATAAGTTCAGCAGTCATTTCTGTTAAATGAATTTCCTCTTCTCATACTTTCTTGTTTTACACAGGAATTTACAGTAACACATTCTGCTTTCATCCGAACATGTGTTGTTAAGCTTTCTGTTATGTTACAAGCAGTAAATTTTCATGCCCCCACAGCAATTACAAAAAGTGATTAGTTATTCATTAGTGCTTAACTTAAAAACTCATAAAAACCTCAGTAACTTAACTGAGCTAATTATGCTAAACAGGGTAAAAATTCCAATATTGTTAAACAAGGGAACTGATTAAAGAAATGAAATTAAGAATGTCAGACCTATGCATTCATAGGTAGGCTGTAGTCAAACAGCTCTATTGTTGTGACAGAGGAAGTCTAAATGTGTGACAGAGGGAGGGGCTGGTCACTGTTTGCTGCTGACGAGGCCACTGCTTATTGCTGTTCGCTGTGGTGCTGTGTGCTGCGTTGCCAGTGGGAGCCCATCATAGCGCTCCACCAGCAACCCCTCACATCAA
>OMNW01004814.1:60140-101850 GCA_900303245.1 Selene dorsalis | reverse complement strand
GGGGATTAAACAGCCTGTTCAATAAATAAACAGCTTAGCGCTTCCCATAACTGTATCTCCGCAGAACAATACAGCTGATTAAGACTGAAGATCTTCACACAGCAGAGGGCAAATAGAGGAGGGACTTTTTAAAGGAACTTAACTATCGTACAGTGCTATGATGTTATTCTGTATGACTCGTCCCTGTGCCCCCTGAGTCCTGCCATGTTCTGAAAGGGGCCCTGCTCCCTTGTCAGGCGTTTTGACATTTTCTGTACATTTTAGATAACCTATAAGGTCAGCCTCCATTTCAGCAGAGTAAACAAAAGCTTTTTGTGTGAAAGGCACATCTTCCCAATCGCTCGCTCTCTGTCTTCCTGTGTGTATCTCTCTGTCTCTCTGTCTCTGTAGAATACCCACAGATACAGCCTTTGTTTTATAAACATGTACATGGTCATGCACCCAGCTACTAGACTTACGCACATGTGCTTGACCCATTTCCACTCTTGTAGTGCAGTCGGAACAAATCCTTGCCACTAACAATGTGACAGAGAGGAATCAGAAACAAGTTATCCAAGGCCTTTGTGGAGAGGAAAACAGATTTGTCAGGAAAGCTAATGCTAATTGACAATCTCTCTCACGCCTCCATATTCCAGGAGATTCAGTCACCACTGACAGATGATGGCAGAACAGGAAGGCTGGGTGTAGAGGGGGTGCACAGGGGGTACCTTAGACGCTTGAAAAGAAAAATGAGGGCTCACACTGCGCTGACAGTCCAATCCCTCAGTCCGGCCCATTAGCCACAACAGAATTTCTGCACGGATAGTGTGTCGGAGGTACCACCCATAAACAAACTGGTGCCCACAGTGGGCCATGAGGTCACCCAGCATGATAGAGGTTATTAAGTGCTGCTCCTGTTTGCACATCAATCACAGCCATGCGACCCAGGTTTAAATGGATTATTCCTTCCAAGGAGGAGACACCTCTCAATGTCTCACAAGATCAGTGCCAAGAGTCCAACTACCTCGACTTAGAGAGGTCATTTTCTCTTTTGTATCCTTTTCTCTTCTCTCTCCCCTCCCATACATCCCCTTGTCTCTCACAGGCCTTTTTTTCTCCCTTACGCATCTTTCTTACACTTCCACACACTCACACACAGGCTCACACACAGGCAGATATACCTGCTCAAGCAGAGGCACATACATAAAAATCCCATTTCATAAAGCAGTGTTGATGATTTAGCCTTGTGGAGATCACATCTTTGCTGGTGCTGAAAGAGCACTCTCCAATCGCATTGTAATGAGCTGTAAGGTTTAGGTTTAAGAGTCTGCAAAGATCAATCTTACCATGGAGCAGTGGGCTCACTGGCATGATGCAAAAGCGAGGACATGAGCATTAAGTCAGCTATTTATCTGACAGATGCCATTGAACACACACATTTATAACCCTATCAAGACAATCAGAGGTCCTCAACACAGCAGCTGCTCCTTAGGAAAAATATCTCCTGATCTACTGCTCACCTCTCCCCTTTAGCTCAGCTGTCTCTGTAACAGATCTGAGGATTGTTGACAGAGGAGTTTTAGCACTGACTGGTGGCTGTGGGAGATATGCGGATGTAATCCACCAAAGCTCTACTGGTATGTCCACACCACCATCCTACTGTACTGTCCAGATCAAAGGTGTCAAGCAGCTAAGATTTTTTTTCCTCCAGCCAGCATCATGCTCTGGCTCTCTTCATCCCTGTCTGGGATTATGAAGGTTGGAGACATTCATGGCACCTTATCTCTCGACAGTGATGGCTTGAAGCCAGAGATGGCCTGGCAAGTTCCCCCTTCTCTTAAAACCTAAGGTTTACCACAGGGAGCTTAGCCCAGCTGGGTTGGGAATTTCAAGGTACATAGGAGCAACGTACTGTGTCAGTGGGCAGCAGAGTGTGTGCTCAGAGGGAACAGGGGCTTCGTAGCCCATTTAACTGAGTCACACAGTGTGCATTGTACTCAACACTAGCCTTGCTCCACCATTTTCATGGATGATAAGCCAAATGTAAAAATACTTCCCACCCACAGGACAATAGATTTAGGCCTTTGAGAAACTTGGTTGAGCATTAAACTTTTACATATGATACACTCTTCAGGATGTTTTAAAAAGTGAAATGTCAGGTGTTAATTTTAGCATGTAGGACAAAGTATGACATCATCTATGGAACGCTTCCAACGAAGGTCATCATCTGTTGTGCCACAGAGGTTGCTCTCTTTCTTCCTACCTCTTTTTCTGCCTGTCTTCACCACACAGCACCCTCCCATCCCTCTTTGTCTCTGTCTCCTTCTGTGGGCTGCAAAGTCGGTCATGGTCACAGCCCTGCCGTGTCCCACTGTTAGTGTATAGAGGAGCTCCGGGCCATTTGACACCCACGCTTTGGCATCTAGAGTCCTGGGGCGCTCCTCTGTCCTCCACCTCAGGTCACCTCACCTCTCCTCTGGGCCCTGATGGGGTGACAACCCCTCCCCCATTTCCAGACAAACGAATAGCACTGCTGCTCTCAACTAGAGCAGCTCTCAATTGCGCTACACTTAATGACTCCCTCTTGCTGCCCAAAATCAGCTAAATGATTTCACTCTGTCCTTTACAACAGTACTCTGTAGGGTAGCAATCATATTCTTTATATTAATATTTTATTGAAAAGAAAAAACAGCATACAAGATATTTCTCAACACATGTGTTTAAGACATTTCCTACCAACATTTGTAAAAAACAAAGAACAAAACTATATATATATAGTGTGGCTAAATGACCTTTCAAACACAGATAAGCATTAGCATTTCATGTTTTTTATTCAATATTGCCATTTTTTTCCATAGCAGATTTTCTATGTTTACTGTGCCATTTGAAGACCTCTTGTGAATTTACAACTGCCAGATACTACAACCTCAGGCCAATGCTACTTCAAGGTAGACAGCTCATCAAAATGAATGACGAGATGTGAGATGTGAACTTTACCAACTACAACTGAGGAAAGGAGAGAAGGACCGACAATACCATTATTGCCTCAAGGGGGAAAAGCTGTACTTTGTATCTTTTAAGAATTCAGGCTGCATGTTTACCAAAACCTCGGCCACATGCTCTCACACGCTATCATTATGTGCTCAAAAGAAACAAAAAAAACTGTAGAAATGATAAAGCCCCTGTATAACGTAACAGCAGGTTGCAGTGTATTCCTCACAATATAAGCTCACTCAGGAAAAATAAAACCGGTGTGGTCTGCAGTATGTGCCTACCCATATATTTTTCAAACAAATAATGGGAATGCATCATGTCACAGGCATGTATTCAACTTGTTGATTTACCTCTACTTGCTTTATCAGGTGATGCAGCTACTTCTCACTCTGTCTCACCCGAGAAAAACACCTTAGCTACACAAGTTTGTTGTGGAAGTTCACTCTGTAAATTCAGGATATGAAAGAGTTGCCATGTTGGCAAAAGAGAGAGCAATGGGCTTTGCTTGTTCTTAAAGCAAAAATTCCCCCTCAGGCAGAGTGCACATTTATATTATTTTTCCTACGCTCCAGTTCAGTGGATATATTTGAACATGAACTTCTCTTTCCAGCTTTCAGAGTTGAGGCGGGGTTGTTTGTGATGTAAACTGGGATCTGTTTCATTATGAAATAAAAAAGTCATGTATTTCTGAGGTTAATTCAAACAGTGGCTTTCCTCAAGTTTCATTTAAAATACATAAAACCATATTCCTTAAAAGTCACTGAGACTCCTGTACAAGTGTTCATAAAGGTGTTTTGCATATGAGTAAGAGTGGAACTGGAGTCTGTGTCTCTAGGTTGCATCAGAGATTAGAGAGGGCTCTCTTCTTCTTCATATTAACAAAGGTCTTACATGCCTGAGATCATAGGAATAAAATATGTGAATTCTGTTTTAAGATGAATCTTCCCTTTGGCATAACTCACTGTGCTGACGTGGAAACATGGATGAAAATGTACCTTTCATTTAAAAAGGAAATTAAACCTTTTCTCAGATAATTTGATCATGCTTTTTAATTGTGGTTTAAAATTAGCCATAGGGATGATACGATTCAAAGACCACTCTTGGAAAAGACCTGACTCACAGTCATCCCAGATCCCACAGTCAGATTCAGTGATTCTCTAACTTTATTCTCCCTCATCATAAGTCCAAATTTATTGTGGTGACTGAACCCATAACTGCTGTTGCCCTTGACTTCACTGGATGTTCTATGCAAATGTTATGTAAGCACACTGTTCCACTGTAACCCTTTGTTCACATAGCACATGCTAATGCCCCTCACCACACCCCTATCCCCCTACCCTCTCTCTCTGGATGCTGTGCTCTGCCTGGTGATGAAGTAGAGGAGCCTTCAGCAGAAATAACACTGCACCACCTGAGTCCTCATCAGCAGCGCTGCGCTGCACATATCCCATCAGAGCGCCTCACTAAGACAAATCTCCCTGAGCCGGCCATGTTCCCAGCATAAGAGAGAACCAAGCCAAGCAGTGCAGGGACCCTGGAGGGCCCACCATCACTGCGCCTGACGCCAGCTCTCCACCTCCTGACAGATTAGCTTTCATTGAACCCTCCACACAGCAAATGGAGCAAAAGAGAATGAGGAGGAAGTGTTGAGGGGAGTCGATGTAGAAGTAACGCACTGAACTTTTTCATGTTGTGTGTAGTTGAGCATAAAAAAGAGCAGCTCACATTCTTTTCCCAACGATTCTTTTTTGAACAAGTGCATTGTGTTTCCTTGTGCTGCAGCCGAGAGAGCTGGTGGAATGGATGATTGAAGGTGGTATTATTATTACTACTGTATCTGTTTTTCAGCATATAAACATATATTTATGTTAATACTTGGCCAAGCTGACAGGAGACGCTGAGAGGGGACACTAGGAGAGGTAAAGGTAGAGGGTACTGTGAAGGAGACAAATGATGAGAGATAGCTGCTGATGCACTTCAGCTGGTGCTGTTGACCTTGGGCCATTGATGTTGCTGTCGAGCAGAGTTCCTCCAGCAGGCTGCCCACAGCTGCACTGACCCCCTTTTCCAGTTTTCAATCTAACTTTCTTTCTTTTGTATATATCTGTCATTCTGCCTTCCTGTGTCTTTCTCTCGCTCTATAGCTCACCTCTTTTTCTCTCCCTCTCCTTTCAGATCTGCGATGATTTATAGGTTTTACTCTCAAATCAATAGAGCATTTGTAGAAACTCTACACTGAACAGATTAAATGTACTCAAAGCCATCTAACCACTGGTGATCAGAATATCCTATTATGATTTAGACCTGTTTTCTAATGTGCCTCTTTTCATCATAGTTAGGATGGCACAGTGAGAGCACATAGGCGGGCCCTTACTTCTTTAACAATTTACTAAATTATTTGTTTATGTGCTTACTCCTGTGACGCCTCCCATTGTGCACACTCTTCCTTAACAGCTGGTCCTGTCTCCATGGATCTACTTTTCTCCTTCGTCTTCCGCACATCTGTTTGCCTACGTTACTTGATGTGTGAGTGGGAGTGTCAGTACACCCGCATATGTGAGCAAACGGATTTCAAAAGGGAAACATCACCAGGCAAAGTGATACCACTGAAAAGGTTAAGTGTGTTTGGGAGACAAGAGGAGTCAGGTGACCTGCAAACTGATTTGGCATGCTGGATTAGGTTCTGAGCACACAGCTCTTGGGGCAGCTTTTGAAGGGCAGAAGCCGTGAACGGGCCATGCACTGTCTGCAGACACTGCCTAACAGAGCCGTAGGAGCAGTCTGGCTGTCACTGCCGGCTGGTATGCAGCTCACATCTCGCTTCACCCAGGGCTTGAGCTGGAGCTCAGCTCAGCTCAGCTCAGCCGCTCTCTTCTCCTCTCCTCTCCTCAGTGTAACTCAGCCGCTCCTGACAGGCTGAAAAGGGGGAGGAGAAGAAAAACAGGAAGAGAGAGACATCAACAGTAGTCAGATGGGTGAGAGCAGTGGGGATAAGGCTACATAAGGTCTACATTGACTGCCGAGCCAGTTGATTTAAAGCATTTATTGAGGGGCTTTGACAGCAGGTGGTCTGAAATGAAATAATTGAGGAAATATATAGCTAGATCTTTGTAGCTTTTCATTTTCCTTTACATCCAGCTTTAAGGGTAGAGGTTGTTGCAGTACTTGTAAGCCTGTTACATAGGTCATAGAACATTATAGTTGTGGCAATGACCCAGGAAAAGAAAAAAATATCTGAGAATGTGACCCATGCAATAACCAATAGGTTACAACTGTGGCACGGCCCTTGTATCATTTGATGTGGGTTGAAATTGAGGTCTTGACCTCTGCCGTTAGAGAGAGACAGTGTGTGCTGCAACCTGTGGTCCCTTATGGGTGTCGAGGGTTACAATGTGGAAGAACGTTGGGTTTTAAACCCTGAACCAGGTCAGTCATGACTTAAAAAAAACGGTCTGGTCTTATCTTTGAATCGGGCATGCACTGTGAAGGTTACATTTGTAAGGCCACTTCAAACTTACTCCAGGATTTGTACAGAGGCTTTAGAGTAAAATGCTGTCATCAAGTTGGCACAGAAGACCAGACTCAACTATACTTACATTGAAATGACAACAACTGAAGCACTGCTCTGTGACAGAGCATCAGATTGTCAGCGCTTTTGGTAATGGCATATATACTCTCCAGTTGTAGCAAGGATGGCCTAAGGGCTTTTTTAGTCAATAGCTCACTCAAAGTGTTGGCTCTTTGGAAGATCTCTACTACAGCTGAAAATGATCTTGAGATTAGCGCCCAGCAGTCTTTCCTTAGCTGAAAATTTATTCCATCACAATCTGTATAAGTGTGCAAATGGACGCCGTATCAGGGTTCCTGAACTGGCACAACTGTTGCAATTAATTTTGTCTTTAGCCACATTGCTTCTTAGCCACTCTAGCTTTCCTACATTTGATTCTGTGAAACTGATAAAATATCCAGAGTAATTTCCCCATTAAAGCAAAATATTATTTAATTTTACCTGTGGTGATAATGAGCAAGGTTTTAATTACAGGTGTCTATTTATATAGTTCATATGAACACTTTGTTCCCCTGAAATATGTCTGTATGTCTGTGTGTTCGATTATATTGCATCTGGCAACACACGTCAACAGCAGTTAATCTGACAGCTGGTCTCATCTACTAGACATGAGCAGCTTGTGTTGCTTTCCATTTATTTAGGAGAAATGCTGTTACCTGTGGAGATATCGGTTTGTCTGTCTGTCTGCCTGTCTGTTTTTTCCTCTCTCTTGGATCTGCATGTTGGATGAAACTGGTATTGACACATGTTTGTTGTTGTTTTTCTTCACCAGGCTTTCCCAATGAGCCTGCAGCTGACATTGCTCTGAAAACAGTAAAGACCTGGATCGAAGAGAATGCTGATAAGGTAGGACATGTCAGGGTCATACAAAACACAGCTATAAGTCTAAAGATATCCATTTTGCTCTGTGTTTTGAGTGGAGATTATTGGACCATGGCAGAAATGCAGAACACTAATTCCCATGCTTCTCTGCTTCACATACACGTCTGATATGGACACCTGCCTCGCTTGATCAACCACTTAGTCTGTGATCTGCATGCCTATCAAATTAAAATCCAGTCTGAGACTAATCGGGCCATAAATGGTCTGTTGGCTGTTTAATTGGTCTATGTTAGGGAGCTAATAAAGCCAGAAGAACATAAACACATCAGATGAAATAATCGGAAATTGTTTTTTGTATAAGATGAAAAGTAATCGTGCTGTCTGGGGCCTGAAAGCTCCTGTAATCTAGAAATTTCCAGTTGTTAATGCTTGCTGATCTGTAGTGCCATCACAATTTATTTGGTAAAACACATACACAAACACAGTCATCTTGTCAGTGCAGAGGAGAAGAAATGGTATGATCTGACAAACAGACAATCATCCTCAATTTTAGTTATTAGGTGAGTAGCAAAATAGTCATCATTCGAAATAACCATCACAAAGAGATAATATACCCATCTCCCCTGTGGAAAACTAAAATGGATGTGGACATTTTAATTTCAAAGCCACTTTTACTGAAGATTGAGCTAGAGACTGCTGTAATGATCTTTACCAGAGTGAAGTCAGCATTACTGTCTTATTAACCAGAGAGAAAAACAACCAATGTTGTGCTAGTTTACAAAGATACTTCTTTATTCTGGCTTCTCTATGGTTTTGATGTCAGGTTAGATCTGCTAGTGAAGTATTTCTCTGAAGCTGTTGTGACTGTCTGATATTACATTAATTCACCAGGTCAAACTCCATGTGTTAAAATGACCCAGTTAAATAATGGGCTAATTTTAATATGGTCATTTACGAGTTAGTTACATAAAGCTGTCACAGCTGCATTATTATATGTAACATGCATTAAAAAGGGCATATATGACCTTGAATTATTTTTATTAACAGTTCATGATGGCAGAATTTTGTCCAGTTGTCACCAGGCAGTTTCAGGCTGTACACAACATTTATCAGTTTGTGAGTCAGTGAGTGATGGTAACCTTCAGGGGTCATCTCTGTTTACTGTGGCACTGTTTATATCTGTCACTGTGGATTGAGGTGTTTTATAAAGCTCACAGCTTGATGTGCCACAACATCCCTCAGCTGGTGTTATGGATGTTGTGAACAGACAGCCAAATGATACCGAGCTGCTGGATTACTTTGCAGTTGATGTGCTATGTTTGCCGCACTTGTTCTCAGCCTGATGATTGCTGTAACATGTACTTGGGGAATCCATCAACACTCTGGCGTAAAGAAGGTTTTATATAGCTTATTGCTCACGGTAAATAACAAGCTAATGTGCAAAGCTGACTTTTGTGGTCGTGTTGTTCCACATGCGAGATTGCTACTCGTCTTATGGAGGCTGCACTGTCTCACATAAGAGACAAGATTTTGACATGCTGACTGATAGCGTTCTTTGGTGTGGTTAGATCAAGTGGAAAGTATTACAATTTATGGAGTGGGATACACGTCTACAGAGGCTTCCCTGAACACTGTTTGGCAAAGCTCCGTCAGCACAAGCAGTGGGTCCTCAACTCTAACTAGACTAAGAGTGAGTAAGCTTTTAATAAGATCAGAGAGAATAAAGTGATGCATTTTACCCAGCAGCACAGCGGTATTTCTCTTACATTGGAAAGGCTTCCAGTCAAACCACAGCACAACATTGACTGAAGAAGGAGCTTTTTCTCTCCAATTTTCACTTCATTCACTGTTGCTTGGTGCTTAGTGACTCATTGTACTCCCGGAAAAATTCATGATGCAAAAATGGCTACAGCATTTACTTGACTGACACACCCTGTGTCAACATGATTATTAACTGACGGCTCATCAGAAATACAGTCATGTGAAAAAATGAGGACGCCCTAAGCCTGTGTGTTTTTTAACATATTTGGCCATATGGATATTTAATATAAAATTTCACAATACTGGGAGCTTCAAGTAATATAACTCAACAACTGAAACTGAAGAAAAGACTGAAAAATTTTCTGTAAAATGTTCAGCTTTCCCGATTTAAACCTCAATTTAGTGTGCTCCTTACTGTTGAAGTGAGAGTGAACACCATGGTGAGACGGAAAGAGCTGTCTGAGGCCTTCAGAAAGAATATTGCAGCAGCTTATGAGTGTGGTAAGGTATTTAAAAAGATCTCAAAACTATTTGAAATCAGTCATCCCACTGTCCGGAAAATAGTCTACAAATGGAGGACATTCAGACTGCCAACATGTCTAGGTCTGGCTGTCTGAGCAAGTTCACGCCGAGTGCAGATCACAAGATGCTAAAAAAAGGTCTCCAAAAACCTGAAAATAACATCACAGGACCTACAGCAAGGTCTTGCTGAAAATGAAAGTGCATGCCGCTACAGTCAGAAGGAGTCTGCACGGGTGTAACTTGCATGGGAGGTGCACAAGGAGGAAACCTTTGCTCTCTAAAAGAAACATGAAGGCCAGACTGAGGTGTGCCAGAGAGAATGTAGACAAAGACCAGGACTTCTGGAATAATGTTCTTTGGACAGATGAGTCTAAAATTGAATTATTTGGACACCACAACAGAGGACATTGGTGTAAACCAAATGGGGTGTCCAATTTTTTCACATGACTGTATATCAGCTGACAATTCTTTACTGCATATTCTTGTCTTATGGGAAGCCTATACTTGCTAAGACACTCAGAATACAGACCCTGAATGTGCAGTACAGTGCTGTGTGAGTGGATATTGCATGCTATGCCATCAAAAAGCCTGCAGAAGTTGCTGCAGTGGCTCATATCGCAGATTGCACGCAGCTTTCCAAAGATAGACATAGAATGAGAGGTTTGAAGCCCAGTTTATCATGCATATAACAATAGGAGTAGATTGCTCTGCTTGCTCACCTCCAGCACTGCACTCAGCCCTGTGGAGCCTGTGTTGTGGGCGTCCACAGAGGCGATTCATTTCAGGGCCATGATAAGGGCTCTGCTTTGGGGAAGATACTGTGCTATTGTGGCTGAATTTCAGCACAATGAGCTGGCTGAGGATCTAACACACTGGGGTGGCAGAGTACAGGCTCCACAGCCCCCCTCGGCGACACACTCCAGGGACACACACACGCTCTGACATGATGGCATTGTCTGTGTGTGTCCATCTGTTAATGTGTGCATGTGTGTTATCCAGCGGAGATACATGTGAATCTGGCAGGGTGTAGTAGTGCACACAGCGACTGGAACAGTAATCGTCCACTGATTGAAATGTGCTCACAAGAGGGTCTGAATTCTGAGGACACTGTTGCATCAAATAGCAGAGGACTTTGTGTGTATAGTATGTACATGTGCAAGATGGGGAGAGGGGATGGAGAGGAAAGAAGAGGACACTGCATGATTGATTAGCAGCGAGTTTATCTCCCAGGCCAGCACATTGTAGCCCTGATACACTCACCAATGCTCAAAGGGCCCCAGTGCCAGTATGAAATTCACCCCTAAAAGCACCTAGACTTCCACTGTGGAAGAATAAACAGCCTCGCTGTGGTCAAGGAGAACAGATCCTTTAATCTAGGGAGCAGGAATTATCCTTCAGATCACAATAGATGAAAGAATAAGGGAGGTCAGCCTATGCTTCCCTGTATCCCCTGTCAGCCCATGCTTTCCTGTATAGCCACACGAATAAATGAAATAGATGTGGTGTGTGTAAACAACAGACCATAGGGCTCTAATCTCTCAGACACAGAGGCCCTGACAAACCAACACAACCAGTCCTCTATATTGGATCACTTTCCACCTGGTCACTGCACCCGCCCCTCCGCTCATCTGGCTTTGGTGTATTTCTCATTTTCAGATCTAATTTGGTTTAATTCGGACTTACATAGGTTTAATCTGCAGATGAAAAATGCAGTCTGACACTTTATTTGGCCGCCACAGATGTACTCTGGATGGCCGAGCTTTTTAATGAAGCGTTTCAAGGGCCAGGCAGCCCAGCATTACTGACACAGACTGAACACTTGAGACAGATTGCGAGTCTGTAATAAGCTCTGCTGCACTGTGGTGCTCAGGACAAAATTGATGTGTAGAGATTTCACCTTTCAGCATCACTCTGGTTTGGGCTTTACTATTAAGCACTCCACTGTGCTGATGACGCTCCCAAAACAGGTGTTTACATCCCCGCTCCTGCTCTGTAAATGATCTGTTTACCTTTGTTGCATTTGTCATTTAAGATGCCAGATAATAAATTCCATCTCAAGCCAAGGCTGGAGACTTAACAGTGATTTGTGACAAATGTCAAGTGACTATTAGGAATAAATACAGTTTGGTATATTTTTTGTATGATTGTGTTTTTCTGTGTGAATGGGTATCAGTTTAGGAGGCTGTCTGGGTTTTGGCAGATGGAGCTATAACAGGATGGTATTGAGGCATTTATTGTCATACAGCTGAATAAGATGGATGGCTGCTGTTATCATGGCTACATTGTGCAGTTCACCTTTGGAAAATACAAAATACATTTCTTTGTGGATTGTGACCAGGTTTATCTCACAGACATGGCAAGCAGACGGTAAACTACACATGTGTTCCCTATGCTCAGTTATCACCTTGGTGGCTGAAATGGTGCATTGCCTCGGAGAAGAGAGGTTCAAAGTCCCACCACATTTTCAAGCTCATTTTTTGTTCTGTTGGCCTCATCCAGATGGTGCATTTTCAATAAAAGCTTTATTTAATTAGCCCTTTCCAAAAGCATAAAACATAATAATTAAAGTGTTTTTTAATTTAATTTTTGAGGTGAACATTTACAGTTATGGTATTTTCACTGCATTGCACCAGAAAATGTCTAGACTGCATCCATCTGTGGAGCCCTGTCTTTGTATCAGTGGCTGTAAACATTAATAAATACTATTTGAAGTTTCCTCTTAAGTTCTCACAGAACTATCTTTCTTTTTTTTCTTTTTTTCTTTTTTTTTTTACAAAATATAGTATAAGTAAATAAGAATAGATAAATATTTCATTGGTAACACATTCAGAAGTACAGTGCAAGGCAGACACTTAAAATTGATGTGTTAGTCTGTCATCTGTTTTCTTGGTTAATCAGTTAGTCATTTCTTCCATAATCTGTCAAAACCATGTAAAAAAAAAAAAATTCCATTATAATTTGGTGAAGACTTAATTAAATTTCAGTTTGGTCCAACCAACAGTCAAAACCTTAAAATATTTAAAAACCAACAGACAGTCACATCTGAGAGGTAGATAAAAGATCATAGTGTTAATTTTTAGTTATCAAAACATTTACTGATCTTTCTTTACTCTATACTTTCTGTATAGTGGTCTGCTATTTTAAACATCTTCCTTGCTTCATTCCTTTTTTTTTCTTTATTAGTAGCAGTGTTGTTATTATATATGTTACACATTTCTTCTGAAGGGTGTTTCACCGTTTTAGCCTGGTTTGTGGGGACTGAAAACAGTAAGTTCAATTTAAAGTGATGAAAGAAGCCCTCTGTTGGTAAACCGAGAGCTACTGGAACAGAAGCTAACGGTAAGTGAGGCAGTACTTCAGCTCTCTGTTGCTGCGTTGCCTCTTCATGGTGTTTTTGTTGTCTAGTATCCAGTGAAAAGTCTTTGCCAAGTGTTGCATCTGCAGCCGAGAGAGGCACAAATTTGCTCTACGCATGCCTCGAGGACGCTGATGTGCCACTGATGGTTTGTGCGACTGGCATAGTGTTCAAAGCCAGCACTGGTCTTTTGAAGTCAGTGTGTAGCCTCTTTGAATCGTTTGCTGTGACTGAGAGCATCAGGGAGATACGGCCTGATCAGGAGCTGAGAGCATGACTAAACGCTTGGCTGTTCGTCCACATACTGTATTGTCTCGTGTAGATGGAGATGCAGTTTGACCTTAGAGAACTGTATTCTGTCTTCAGTCACTGTCGCACATTGGCAGATTTGGCTATCGAAATAGTTTGGAGGGAGTGTGTGAATCCCTCCCTTTAGTTTTCCCTGTCAAAGAATTACTTTTCTGGTCCAGGTGCTAATTCATGTTATGCAGTCTAATACATTAGTGGCAGCCATTTGGCCTAAGGTAGCAGGATGGAGATTTTATGACATTTATGATCTGAAGATTTCATTATCTGGCTCACTCTGGGTAATATGATGTGTGCTCATGGATTCCCTTGACCTCAGGTTGGTGTAGTTAAATACTACTAGTTTCAGTGTTTAAAGAGATTTAAGATGATATGGATCCAGTTTCTCAATTGACACAATTGAAAGTTATTTCTTAAATGTTTAACTTTTAGCACTTTATGTTATCTACAGATAAGCACTCATGCCATCAATGATAAAGAGTTTATCATGAGCAGCAAACGCTACAGTATTTTCAGTGTTTATCTGAATGATTTGATTGAGCTCTTGCCCTCAGAGAGAAATCCTTTCTGTACGAATGGGGATTAAGCCTATCATCTCTCTATCTTGTCCAACAACCAGGGTGTTGCTTTACTCCTGGTAATTGCAGAATGATCACCTTATTCTCTGATGTAAGGTGACTTTGAGTCCTCTGTTGTGAGGGGGCGAATATTGAATTCTCTCTCAGTGCTTTGTCCTCACTCGGTTTGAAAAGAATTTAGAAGGAGGTAAATAAAAGTCTATTCACCTGATTGATTAGAGAAATAAATGAAAGATGTGTGTGATTACATGGCAGAGTACTGAGATATAGTTTTGGATATAATCATTATTGCTGTTATTGAGGATTACAGGGCCAACTTACACCTTATGAAATTGTGCATTGTGTATGGTTTGTACAGATTGCTCCGGTCACCTTTTTGATGGTTTGAAAGACCCTGATGTTTGGTTATTAAAACTCCTGTATCCAGGTGCTCTTGTACACATGCACTGATCCCACCAGTACAGCCTACTGCACTCCTACACATGCACACCAAGATATGATGCCCTTTGCGTTCAGCTCTTTCTGTTCGTACAGATACTGTGGTCCCACCTCCATGCTTACTCTGCTGGAACAAGCTATCTTAATGACATGCTAATTGATTTAGTGTAGCACAGATAGCACTTGGCTGGCACACCATGATAAAGCAGGAGTGGGTCGAGCTATTGGTTCAGGAGAAGACAGACTCATCAAACTCCAACCAGCTCAGCTCATTCACTCTATTTGAGCACAATTTTACACTGCAGTACCCCATGCTGAAGCATGGAGACCTTTACTGTAGAGGCGTTTTGTGTGTGTACAGTATGTGTGTGTTTAGACTGTTAAGTGTTTGCTGCTATAAGTATAGTACATGATGCAGTAAGCTCATTTGAAGACTGCTGCAAGTTCAGTGAACACACGCAATCCTCTGCTGTGTTGTCACAAGAACATTCATCACAGCCATTAATTATGTAGTCTATCTATGCAGCCTGCAGAAACAGATAGTGATGAAAAAACATTATGACCACTCCACTGTCCTCTCACTCACTTGTGCTGACATTAAGCTGTAAAGTCTGGGGCCTGCAAATAACCTTGACTACCATCGAACTTCTTATTGATGGGCACAGCAGATGAAAAACATTCATGAAGTGAATATGTATGAAGTGAATGTGTACAGTTGAGTATAGCTTACAATATTCATCATATCAGGTATCAGCTCTGAAGTGCCACAAGTTAAGCTGTTTCAATACCTAACTCATCATATTTTAGTTTAGATTTTTCACAGTTTTAGGTGACAAATGCAATAAATAACACATACTGTTTAGGATACTTATATACTTTGTCCTTGATTCAGAAAGGAGACAGGATGTTTTAGCATTCAGCAGGCACAGTAATTAGGAGGCGAATCATGTAAGGAAACAGTTATGCATGTTACATTCACATAGTAATCAAAGTGGTTAGCACATAAGCAAAAGCCCTTTTAATGTATGGCTAGTAACCAGCTCAAAGTAGCTGACATGGAGTCAATGAGCTTGTTAGAGACAAGAGTTCCTTGTTTATTTCCCAGAGTTTTGTTTTCCACAAACAAAAGCCCTGTCTGGCACCTGAAAAATAAATATGAGGCTGAATACAGTCCCAGCTTTCTAATTCTCTACAAGCCTTATTTGAAAAACTGCAGGAAGATATATCTCAAAAATAAAGCTGAAGATTGTCTGAATTCACCATGTGGGCAACACATGGAGCAATGGGCTCATTACATAAGGAAAGGCAATACCTAAGAAGCAAAAAATGCTCCATCTTCCTGTTCAAATATTTGCAGTTGAATAAAGTCATTATTAATGCAGCATTTGGTCATTATCTCCCACCCCATCAACAGGCTTGCTTACAGTGTAAATACTTGGCTTCAGTGCTACAGGCTACAGTCTGTTGCTGTATAGAGAGCACAAACGTAGAACTTCCCTGTGCTGCTGATGTTGTAAGGTGGAGGCTTGGTTCAAGAAGGACAGGTGGAGGCCACTGTAGTGATTACTTAAGCTGTTGCTGTGTGATTGCATGGTCTCTGACATGCGATTAGGGGGAATGGGCCGTATCTCTCACCATCTCAAAGGGGGATCAAATCAGCCTCAAAGCCATGGCTTTAGGCAGTGATGCATTTGAAAGTCAATGTTTTATTTCTAAGCACAAATCACTTCAACAGGACACCTTTTGCCCAAGGTTGCATTCAGAAGTACGGGTTTCCACAGTTAGAGGGGTGAAAGAGGGTTCAGTGTTTGAAAGTCATGTCACCTATGGTCCCATCAAATTGATGTTTTTATTTTTCTGCATGAAAAAAATTAAAAATTGTCCAGAACTTCACTCACACATTTTGACTTTGTTTTTCCCAAAAGATCCCATACAGTATATAAAGCTACACTAAACCATACAACGAGCTGTTACAATGATCCATAGTGTCTATACAAACCAGCAGTATACAAAAGGCTATTCAAGATGAGACGAAGATATTCATATTTCCAGTGGTAGCCTGTTGATTCAGTGAACCATAAAAGAGTGTAAATGCTCTTCAAAGTTGTGTTAAAGGTTAAAGCTGTGGTTCAGTTCAACTCCTGCTGAGTTCTGAAGAGCTAATCCCCCATGCAGTTTGCTTAACCTGTGAGAGAGCTTTCTACTCAGCTGAAGGACGAGAGATTTATAAAGCAGTGAGTCATTGTGTGTCATTACCAGATGTGATGGACACACATAGGCAAGACTATCTCTCACAGCTCTTGCCTTAGCACTCCTGTGTCTAATAAGCTTTGAATTACATCATTGTTTGACTGTTATCTTGTACTTCACTAATGATCTGATGAGTTCACAGCCATCAAGGCCAGTATGGAAGGTCTGGTACATACTGTAACTCAGCAGGGCTTCAGGGACTGGGCTGGGCACTGAGGTCAGTTACACGATAGAGCAGACTCCTGGATCGAACAGGAGTCATTCGCAGTGTGAAGGTTGTAGGGCTAGAGTTTGGTCAGTGCATGCTGTCATCTTTGGTTGCTCAATGTTCTCTTCTCACATTCTCACAACTGATCTGAGGAGATAACAGAAAAAATACCTCCTACAGTCCAACTCATGCTGTCACCTGCTGCGTCAAAAGTTTGCAGCTCTGTGAATTGCAGCACTACCTGTGTAGATGTATGAAATGTGCAGCTGAGGTTGGTAAAGTTGGTGAAGCTTTAGGCAGGGGTGACAAGCTCAGAGACAGCGAAGTGTGTTTATGCTGCATTACTATGCAAATGCAAAAATAATTAAGCAAAGCGGCTTACTTTTTCCGACGTTTGTAATGGCTATGTATGTTAACACTGTGGCCCAAGCTTGAACCTTCATCCGAGCTGTCTCCTCTTTGCTGTGTGCGACGATCCTGCTATCTGCTGACCTGCTGTATCCCCAGGCTGTCTGAAGTAATCAAAGGAGGGCAGCATTAATTGCTTGACCCTGGCAGGAAGCCAGGTGGTCGGGGATGGGTCTTCACCTGCCCGAGGAAAGGTCGCCCCTCTTCCTCTCATCATGCAGCCTACTTTCTTTTCTCTCCCTTCACCTTCTGCCACAACCAAGCACTAGGAAGTTACAGTCCATTCTCTGAAGGGATGCTGCAAAGTCACCCCAACCAAATGCCCATCTTATTTTCCAAGCACAAATGCATCTACGCTAAAAGAGTAATAACATTCCATTTGAAATAATAGCCAGAATTGGAATTGGGCCTGCTCGCTTTCCATAAACCTATTTCAGACAATGGTCCCATTCCTATTGCACAGTGTCTGTCTCTATACCTTGGCATAAACATCTTAGAAGGTGCTGTTCCAGGAAGGGCAGGGGTTCGTCTGACTTATGGCTGATACATTCATCAAGCTCGTGCCAAGCCAATATCACACTGTCAGAAAGGACCATGTGGCATTCTATCACCATGAGAGGCTGTGACAGAACAAGTCCTTTTCCATTACACTCTCTCAGGGCAATCTCAGATATTGCCTCTCTGCTCCTCTGTAATGCTGTTTATTTCAGTTGTTTGCACTGGTGGATTTCATATTGCTGGGTTTGCCTCTTTGGCCCCTAACTGGTGTGAACCTAACCGAATTTGAGCATTACGATGTCAGTAATGCATTGAAGAACGTGAAGTTGTTCCCCTCATTTTTTGGTCTCAATAACTTTGAATCAAACCTCTGTTGCATATTTATTTATCATCTCCAATATTTCACTGTGTAATGTTTTAATAAAGATAATAAGCTGCGTTCCTGTTTCAGATTGATAAATGGGCTTACATAAATTCTTGTACATGCACCTGCTTTCTCATTACAAGAAGGCTGTAGTACAGGGATTAAGGTTCTTCGATCTGCAGCTGCCTTAAATTTCTCTTTCTCCTTTAATAGGCCGACCAAGGGTTCCTTATCCCACACATATTAAAGAGAGCAGCTGATGTGTCCAGCCTTTCTTATCTCTCTGTATTCTCTGTATTTCCTGTTTTTTATTCAGTGGAGGCCGTTAAGAAGCTGTCGTCCTGTAGAGTGGTCCCCAGTACGCTCCTGTGTTCTCCTCGCCTGGAGCACTGAATTACTATTTATGTGCTGAACTTTGACAGTACACCAGAGTCTGTTCCTGCTCAACCAGCATAGCTAAAGCAGTGTTGCTATGAAGTTTTACTTGTCTTCTCCTTTTATGAATTCCTCTTGGCTGTGCTTAAGGTGAACTGGAGTCAAGTAAACTGCATTGTTATCAAAACATTATTAGAGGCTTTGGATGTGACAGAATATCTTCCTTACTTTGTCTCTTACCCAATGCACGACCTCCCTCTGGGTTCTATGACGGTTTTCAACTTCTTGTTTTCAGTTGCTTCCATATGTTGCATTACCTGTTACATGAAGTTACACTTCCTGGGTAATTTCAAATTAAAAGCTTTCTGATATTTCAGTTTACAGGAAACCTTTATTTCTACACATGAGCTGTAGCAGTAACAGCATTGTCCTTTTTCCCAGTTATTTACATGCTATTCAGACGGTCTGCTTCCTTTAGATTAGTAGTTACTGGTGACTTCTCTTTCTCCTTCTCACTCTCCTGCTCTCTGATCAGTGTGTCTTGTGCTTAGTTACTCCTCTGTCTCCTTTTGATACATGTGATTAAAGCAATGGAAGTGAGGCTCAGTGTACTGGCACATTTCCCTTTCCCTGCTGCTACATTGCAGTTACAAAGCAGAGGAACTGGGTGACGTACAGGCATAGCCCTAAGCCCACGGTTGGCACCTATATATGGACCAACTTTGGACTAAGTTTGTACTCAGTCTTATTTTGGCCAGTGGCGTTCAGCTGACCAATGGTGAATTATAATCACTCAACTGTGAGCACTCTCTCACTCTGTTAATCGCTCACTCACCGACATTTTACAGTCATAGGAAAGGCCCTTCTGTTGTAGTCTAGCCAAAAATCTATTTTTGATCTACCCTCAACTTTCTCCCAGTTCTTTTTATATGGTTAGATAATCTTTAAATCTGAAGCCTGTTTCCTCAACTGATAATATCAATAGGATCTGTGTCTATATTTTAATCACTGCTAACAGTCTCTCCTGAGTGCTGAAATGAAAATGTACCCTTTCATGAAGTCATCGGATTAGATTTGTTCACAGTTAGGTGATAAAACGCACTCTCACTCTGTAATGTGAACACCACAGATAGAGTTTTTCATAAAAGCTTTGATGGACATCAAATCTAATCTGAAGGATACAGAGCCAAAGTATTCGGGCAAATCTGGTAAGATTTTCTGTCTTTGATGCGCAGTAATTCTGCTTTCTCATCTGAAGAGGGCAAACCTCAAACTGAACAGACAAAAAAGGGGTTATGCTGCAGACGTTGATTCTCCAGTGAAAACTCTATTGATTATCTTACTTGTCTGTCTGGCATTAGGTTTTTCAGCACTTTTATACTGGAGTTTTCAGTCAGATATTTGTCCTTATTCATAAAACCCAGAGAGTTCATGGTGCAAGTTGAGCGTTGATTGCTTTTCCCTTGTTGCTCTGGTCCATTAATGCAAAATGGCAGGAAACCATCTTTTTATCCAGCTGTCTCATAAATTTTGGAAATGTCACAAAAAATAAAATGTAAATGAGATTAATTCCGCTCAGCTGCATTAAAAAAAGAATAAAAAGGCGTTTTAAATATGAGAAATAACAATCATTGTGAAAATGGCAGTCTTTGGAGAAAAGATATTCTATTAATTGCACTGGGGAGGCTTTAATGAAAGTTGAATGTATTCATTTACATATGTCCCATCAGAATTCCCAAAGACACATTGTAACTGTTCTGGTTTGTGATTTTAGTTTTAATTCTGATCGTAACTATTATAGTTCTTAAAAGACTGAAAAATTTGAAGGATTTTCTGCCAAGAGCAGTCAGAGGAGTTAGATAAAATAACAGTTTTTGTGATCATTGTTTCGCTGTGAATTGTTGGCCTGTTACAAGGCAGGACTGTGCCGCACTGCAGGCATACTGAGCTATCAAGTTTTAGATAATGCAGATTCATTATGACAAACAAAGGCAGTTGTTAAATCCACTGAGCCAGTTGGAATAATGAGTCATCCTGCATACTCTGATCATCATACTGATAGTGAGGATTGAAATAACAATTCATTAGTAGGGCTATGGTGCCTGAAGTCAGCAGGTAAAACCTGTTGTCAAGATGGTGTATACTGTAAAGTCAGTAAGCACCAGTGCTGCATTATAATGTAACTGATGTCAAGGAGGAGTGTAGTCAGCCATACGCCTGTGTCTAATATTGTTACTGAAGTGCAGTGAAGATCCCTGTCAGCGCCTGTGCTCTTGTTTGTGAGCACCCTGGTCTAATGGCTTCTTAATACAAACTGACGAAATGCTCAATCAGGTTTAGCTGAGTCTGGCCTCTGGCAGGAAGGCTGAATGCTGCCTGTGCTGTAGTTGAAACCATAACAATTATTAGATATGCTGTCAGCCAGGCTCTCACACTCACAGCTAAGCTGTTGGTCAGATACGTTTCCTTGTACATCATGAACCAAGATGGGAATGTAATGAAGATCGACAGACTGTCTGAGCCATGACCTTCAGAGCACACAGAATACGCTTGAGCTTTCTTCTCTCTCCAAACACTGTTTAGAACAGCTCCTCTGTCTCTGACACATCCTTCTGGCATCTAGTATCCTCAGATGTTTTCAAATCATGCTGTTTATGTAACACCAGCCCCACACAGTAGGGAAACAATTTGCACAAGCCAAAAAAAAAACAAAAAACAGAAAGACTACAATGGAATATAATTACCCACTTGGTGTCTGCTGCCGTCAAGGCAAACTGACATGGACATTAAAGTATGAGAACTGGGTAGCCTCAGCATTGGCACTTTCCATCCTTACCTGACAGACAGATTTAGAGAGATCTCTGGAAGGCTTTGAGCTTTTTTGCCATTTTAGTTCACTCAACACGACCTGATAAGACCCCATTCATCCCATCTGCCTTCATCAGCCAGCCAGGGGTTGGACCAAAACCAGATTCAGCTTGTCACATCATCCCCAAGACTTCAGACGCACTATTGTCTAAACAGTGGCACATCATCATCTGGCTTCAGTTGGGAGATGACATCTTAATGCTGTGTGTGTGTGTGCGTGCGTGCGTGCGTGTTGGCATGTTTGTTTATGTACAAAACAGCAGAAGAATGGTGTATTATATTACATAGCATTTATTGATCTTCAATTGCACTCAATTCTAAATTGGTTCAAGCTTGTTCAGCGTTAGTTTGTATCATACAAACAAATAGTTTCGTTCTGGGTGCACGCTGGGCCTAGTTGTGGGCCAGAGAGGGCTGCATCATCTGACAGCTTTGTGTTTTTTTCTGACAGACTTCTGAGTAGACTTATTTATGTCTCTCATCCTCTGTGCAGCCTCTCTGAAGGCCCATGCAACAAACCACAGAGACTGCACAGCTTTTGACAGGGTATCACACTACAAAGCCCTCACATACATTTTGACTGGCAGCAGCCAACCCCCAATTTCCGTGTTTCTGCCGCCATGAAATCTGCCTCTTAGCAGGTTCTTGACATGTTTGATGTGGGAATTTTATGGTTGTATTATGAGCCTGCAACTAGTGTGGACTAATGTTCAAGACTATGCCCTTGAATTTAGCAGTGGTTCTATGGATCAGCAGGGGATATTTCTTTCCAAATTAACTTCGCAAATGTGCTCTTTAATTTCAGTTTTCTTCTAATGTTGACTTTACAGCGAGGAGAAAAACAGTGGCAATTAATGCGATCTTTCGCTGTATCAGAGTATTGCTAAAGCTACATTTCTGTGTTTGTAGATACAGTAGTATTGGCTGATGAGGGTATCAAAGTCTCAGATTTCAAACAAAACAGTGGCTTTGTTGAAGTGTTGAAAATTCCACTAATGATGGAGTCATAAACAACTCCAAGATGACACACTGAATGACTTAAGAATAATAACATTCGTCTCACAGTCACACCTCAGTCCACTATTCATCTTTGGGTTGCAATTCCAGCGGGGGTTTTTGAGGAGAAAATTAAAAAGAAAATTGAAAAAATTTCAATTAAGTGATTTGCTGAATTGGAGGGAAAATGGCAGTGATGTGGAAAAGGCTTTTAATCTTGGTGAGCCACCTCTTATTCCATTAAGCTCATATCCCCTGCTTATCTCACTAATCATTCCTCCCAATGCCAGCAGTCTTGATTTTTAATGAACCCATTATGTCCTGATTCAGTCCACTAGGACTAGCAGGAACACCATACACTCATGAAATGGGCTGGAAACAATCAAAGTACAATCAGGCCCTTGCAATGATTCTATAGCCCAGTTAGAGATGGGGAAATTTCCACAAGAAATGCCCAGTGTGGCTCTAGGGAGGTCAAGAAGCCTGCAGCCAGGACAAGAAAAATAAACACAGTGCTAAGAAAACTCTATAGACGTGTCTGCCTGTGAGAGGAGGCATGGCCTCCGAGTCATCTATGTCAAGCTGTTTGCATCATTACAACATTGTTACTGGAAGATTGTCAGTGCTGAAGAGGCTGCGGTGAATCATCTCTATGAGTGAAGAAAACATGACTGCAAGACAGTAGCTCAGAAGAACAAAGAGAAGCTCGAACTAAATGTAGCCTTCAGAGCAATATCACCCCTAACTGTGAAAATAGTTTAGTGTGTCATGTAGATATGGACAAAGCTGAGATAACAGTTATACTACTAAAGGCCACAAGGAGAAAGGATTGGCTGCTGGTTGGCAGTCAGGGAAGAGGGTACTTACACTAAACAGAATTTACATTGCTCTTAAAGCAGATGATTCAGGCATTTAGTTCACAAATAACAATGTGCTCAAAGTCAATGTTGTGTTCAGTCATGAAATTCAAGTCTCAAATGTCAGTGTGTCTGTTTACTGAGCTAGTCTTTTTCCAGTACTACCTCTGCATAAAATGTGTTTGAAAGAGAGGAAAATTTAGAGAATTTAGAGAGGAAAATGTTAAAATTCAAAAAACAAAAAAAAAAACAAATCAGACAGTTCAAATCAGTACACTTACAAGAAATAACTCACTAATTTACATTATAAAACTAATACATTTATGAGGAAAAACATTTCAAAGAATCACATGGCTTAACCTCATAAGTTTAAATCAAACTCATCGTCCCACAAACAGGTGCACCGCCCTATACAATACTATAATACTACTGATTTGTATTGTTACTCTCAACGAGCATTTTTTTGTATACTGTAGTCTGTATTATCACTCAGATTGTGAAAACTGGTATTTCACAAACAATCTCAGGGTCTCTACTTTTATCCTATAGTGCAATGTTTATTATATCCTCTAATTAAATTATTTATGACTTTTCCACAGTTACATGTGTCATTATATGCATATTGGTCGGTGATGCATATAAGCTCAGCAAAGATACTCTAATAAAGGATGATAACACATTACAAGCAGTGCCCATGGGATGTAAATGAAACAGTTCCTGTCTCCTAACTGAGAAGCTACACAACAACCATCAGGCATTGACACTGAGCATTAGCCATCGATACAACGCTCCCCTTAAAGTCAGCTGAACTTCACAGTTCATGTCCAATAGCAGCATCCAAAGGGCAAAATCAACATTCACTTTGAACCTCTCTATGTTGAGGCTGCAAGCAACCCAGTCTATGAAAGGCAGAAACAGCCTATAGCCTTAAAAAAATCATTGACAGTTGACACTTTACCTTGAATAACCCACCTAATACTGCAGATTTCAATAAATGGCATGAGTCAAACGCTTTAGGTGATGCTCACTGTCTCGACAGTGCAAGCAAGGACACACAAGCCTTCATCATGGAGGAGAAGATAAAGCCCTCCATATTATGAGCTCACTTCATCAACTGCTATGGTAATAACTGAGTGTATGTGGGCAATATGTAGAAGCTATTAAATCTAAAGGCAGCCTGTGTAAAAGTTCTTTAAAAAAAAAAAGAAAAAAAAAAGGACAAACTTTAATTTCAATTTAAATTTCAATTTATTTAGGATAGCTCCTTGAGATGCAGCATCTCGTTTTCGAGGGGGTCCAGGCAGTAATTCTGTGGTGCTGTTAGAAAACTTGTTTTCATGTTAAACGTTTAATTCCGAAGGTGACTGGACTTAAGTTGTTGAGTCACACAAATTAAACTTGTCTCTTCCTCAGGAGTTCAATCACTTGAGACCAAATTACATGAGACATTTTATTTGTATATTCAAAAATGATCTTAGATCACTGGCATTTAACAAGGCCAATAAATGGCTCCAAATCTTAAAAAATAATTGCATGTACAGTGTTCCAGCATGTGGTGCAGCAGAGTGCTTATTTGCTGTGCCACATATTGAGAATGATATGCTTTTGGAGCTGTGATAAGAAGTGGTGCTGCGCCTTTTGTCATTATTCACGCTTCCCAATCGATTCTCCACTATCCCATCCAATCGGGTGACTTGACTTTTATTCATAATTAAAGCTATCTAGATGCAAATCAGGGCGAGTCAGAGGGCATATTGTGCTATATGCATATCAAGTCTTACCATGAGTGCATCATTTTTTAATTTTTGTTGCCAACACACACTAATAAAACATGCACATGCCCTCATACACATAAATGCACTCAAAGCCCATTTACCTTATTGTCAAGAGATGAAACAATCGTCATGCTGGTAAAGACTTACTAATTGCAAGCGTTAATGTTATTACTTTTTAAACATTCTGTCAGTAATTGTCGAGGTGTTTCCAGAGGTTTCCATGTTAGCGACAGCGGCTCTATGATGGTAAATATTATTACTGTTAACTAACACAGTGTCTGTGTCGTCAACTGAAGCTCACATCTGTTGCTGTATTGGAGAAAGGTGTGCACTGAAAAAGGCAGTTCCATAGTATCTTTATCTAGACACATAAATAGTCACCAAGATGGAATTAACCTACAACAATCCAACACTAATGGAATAAACCCTCCTACATGATGGTTCTAATATTCAGTATTGGTTCAAACTGTTAGAGTTGTTGACTCAATGTATTGTTCATTTTGGAAACTGCACTTTGTGGCCACTGTTGAACTGTATTGCATTAGAGAGGTGCTTCTGTTTCTTTCTTCTGTTATTATATAAATAGTATATAAATAAATATAAATATAAATAGTTATAAATAGGGTTGACAAAATAATGGAAACACTTGTTAGTGTATCCTGCCACAAACTACATCCTCCAAAGATCATAAGGTTGAATCAACACCTCTCTGAAAGAGCTTCAACAAAACCAGGACATTACAAAGGGATTTCTTACTGAGCTGTCTTGTATTAAACTTTGTTAGCTTTAGCCAGGTGCACCAACCAAACTGCCAACTGATTATTATTGATTAACTCAGTGACAAGCAGCTTCTATTGTACATATTCCTGTACACTCATAAAAGCTTTCATTCGGTCAGAAGATAACAGCCAATAGGAGCACAATATCAAATTCAGCTATCTTTTGAATACAGATAGAGTTTGTAAGCAGGCTATGTTAAAGAGGAACTATGCAGGATTTTTAGCTTAACCAACTTTGCAAGATCAGAGCCTCCGCCCCGGTGCCCCAGCTCTTGTCTCAGCAGCACCGTGACACAAACGCACCCCGTAACCAATAATCTCTTGTTTATGATGGAGAAGACTACACAAATATACACATCATATATGATGAATAATGTTTTCCACTGCTCTATTGATTGCTTTCTCGTTGGCTTTATTGAAAAGAAATGCACATGGAGGAGGGTGAGCACAACAGAAGAAAAGCCACCAGACTTGCATAGTTCCTCTTTAAAACAGCCTGTGCATGTACGAGTAGATAAGTGACATTAACATGATGATGCTTTGCTTTTTTATAAGACACAAAGTTATTCTTATTTACAATAGTGGACAAATAATTGATTATAAAATGCAAGACTGTGCAGTATTCTGCAGAATGAACAGATTTACCATAAGCCAAGTGTGACTGACGAATAATAACCACAGGTGGCAAATTGTGTCAATCCATAACCAGATTGATTATTGATTATATACGGTATATAGTTACTATGTTTCACACAGAGAATACTCAACCTTCCTAATGGATAATAACACACTTAAGATTCAATATGTTACAGCTTTCAAACCCCAGAACATGAAAACATATGGCCACTCAGTTACAGTATGAAACAACTTGTGAGGCGACAGCTGTGTTTTCAGTTTCCACGTCAGTGAAAAATGCTGACCAACATGTTGATGAGAGACTGTTTACAGCAATAGTGAACAAAGCAGAGCTATAACACTCACATCATACAGTATGTTGGAGGCTTACTTAAGATGTTTAAAACTTGCATTTGATGCTTTTGTATTTTGATGTAAAAGCTAATCTTATGATGAGGAGAAAAGAAATTGTTGTTTTTTTTCTGCTCATGATCTAATAATTCAAGTCAAGGGAATAAAAACCTGGAACCTTTGAAAGATCTCCACACAGTTCAATATAGTCTCTGTATTACCTGAACAGTTTATTGTGTGATCTATATCTTCCAGGGTTTGTGTGTATGTGTGTGTGCATCTTTTATATTTTTATTTGTTTGTCTGCCTTATCAAGTGTTTACTGTCTGCTCTATCCATATTAATTTTTGGTAGCTGTTATTGCTGCTCATTTGAGATTGAGTGTGTGGCAGGAAGAAGGGTGCAGGAGGAAGTTGTGTGTGTACACCTGTGTGTGTTTGCGTGTGTTACGTGTAGCTCTCATATCAAGTTTTGTCTGCTCACAACACACACACACATCATTAGAAGCATCCAAACACAACACAAGTGCAGAAAAGACTATCATTAAGTGTGAGACATGAATGGATTAATGAGTCATTTTTTCCTTGCCATTGAGGTATTCTAATTGTGGTGTCGATCTGAAACCTGTCCTCTCTCAAAACTCTTTTCACACGCACGCACACGAGCACTCATCCACAGTTGACACAGTAACAAGGTGATACACTCCACCAGGCAGCAAATACAGCGGCCTTTAATTCATTCATTTTAAAGACACAGTGTGTACTTGTTACTGCTTGACTTTTGTCCACACCACATCAGTGTTTTCACCAGCTGCAAAACTAGTGTGAAGAAATGTTCCAAGAGGCTCTGACCTGAGATGAATAGCTCTAAGGGGCCTGAATTAAAAAGGCAAAGGTTAATGTTATTGTAATTTTCAGTGTGGAGTCTTACGGGAAATGATTTCCTCATCACTGGAGAGGCTGTGTGATCACATCTAATGCATTAGACTAATAATTAGATTCAAACGCAGCCTTTTTCATACTTTATTAATACCGTTGCCACCCAGTTTGTCATTGCTATGCCTATTTCAGGGGTCAAAGATGGAATCAGCCAGCTAAATGGGATTTGAGTAATGACAGACACATCAACACAGATACATCAACATGCATGCAGAAGCGCTCTGCTTACTTAACAGTGTCCCTGCAGCTTGTTGAGTCACACACAATTATCATGCATGGTTTGTCTCATCAGGCCAAGGTGTTGAGGTGTAAAAATGGCCTTGGGTGAGACATAGCAGTGAGGCTGAGTTTTCCCAATTGCCCAAGGGGAGAGGGAGAGCAACTAGAATAGCTGTCCAACACAATACATCATCTTGTTTTGTTTACCTATCACCAACAACCAGTGAGTGAGGTTTTGGACTAACCAGAATCACATTCAGAGGTATAATGGACTGTTGCTGGACATCTCTGTCAATGCCAAGTATTCACAGCATGGAGATGTTATAGCTGTACGAGATGAATTACATTTTGATCTTTTCTCGAGCAAGAACAGCCCCAGAGGTACATGTATATATTTATATCAGTCTTAGGATAGGAGTGTTACTGGCCCCCTGGCATTGCCCTCAGTGCCACTCTCTATAGCCAGATGGGCAGTGTGTGTTCATCAGGAGTGTTTCTGTCAGGGAGATGAACCCTGACTGCATGCCTCATAGTGTGTTTGCAGCAGATGCTCTGACTGGTGCGTCCATCATCGCCTCCCCTCCCCGAGGGCAATTTAAAATGCAGAGTCTGCAGAAAAAAGCCCTGCTCTGATCCAAAGCTCCAGACAGAAGCAGCTGTGATGAATGAGGCCTGGGGGCCTGGACCTCAGTGGTGACCATGTTCAGACCATTGCTCTGGACCTTCTCCTGCATTCTGTGACTGAAAATGTATGAAATGCATGAGTGTGTGTGTGTGTGTGAGTGTGAGTGTTTGTACATTCAAATCAGGATTTTACTCGTGTGATGGAGTATAAGAAAATGCATTTGCTGTTAGACAACAATCCTATTAACAGGCAGCTCACCACATATCTATCAGTGTAGTGCTGAACAGTTTCTGTTGAGACAAATTTATAGGCTCATAATTCAGTGGTGGGGGTAGGCTATAGTGAAAATAATATCATACACTGTTTTAATTTGCATCACACTGGGATTTGTTACTGTTACAGATGATACTGTGTGAAACCACCAGAGCCTTGTTAGGTAGATATGTGTGAGGGCTGACATGATTTGCATTATTCAGAGCATGCTGCATAAGTGTGTGTTAGCTCCTGTCACTCCAACCGCCCAAGGTGCTCTCCCACGATGCACAGGGGCTTCCCTGTGAAGAGCCTCCACCAAGATCTGCTCTGTTCCAGTAGACAATTAGAGGTGGCTACTGTTGCCCATAGGAGGGGAAAAACATTTCCCCTGCTACCTACAGGTCCTTCTCTATGTCACTGAAAGACTGGATGGAGAACACCCACAGGTGATTCCTCAGTGCTGCTTTCATTTCTGTTTTCACTCATCATAGAAAGTGATTTCCACCTGTTCATTTAGGCCTATTAAGTACTAGAAATGAAGCTAATGGCAGAGGGCAATTGTTTCATCATTTCACAATTTTTTTTTTTCAAAGGAAAAAAATATAAAGGGGAAAGGCAGTGTGCTGGCATCAACTAGTCTGTCTTTTCTAATTGAATCACTACATTAGCAGGACATTAGCAGCCAGATATTTTTCACCTCAAAGACAAAGTGGTGATGGAGGAAGGAGCTGGTGGAGCTCAAGCTGTCGGTGAAAATTGGGCTGTTAACCAATCCCAGCCTCTCATCAACATGACCCAGGTGTCAGCGGTGGCCCCGGGGCTGATCAGACAGAAGGTGCTGTCTCTACCTTGCTGCGTATCTAGCCATTGACACCATCTTCTGCTCCACCTGTTCACACCCCTGGCTGCAGAAACATATGCCAAATCACATCCTTGCAAATTTGGTGAGAAACTGAACCGATCCGGAGGTGTGCGTATCGGTGTGTGGGCGTGTGGGTGTGTGGGCGTGTGTGTGTGTATGTGTGTGTGTGTGCTCTTGAGTTGGTCCTTTTTCCACATGATGCTTACCCACTGAGCATGACTAAATTAAAGCAGTAACCAGAGCAGAGTGCCCTCCTTGATGTGACTCACAATTGACAGTCATAATTACAACGACTAGAAATCAATTAGTGCAAATGAAAGTGATTTGTTGCTACCTTTGCCTCACTAATTGCTTTGTTAAAAGGCGAGGATCCAGCCAACATAAGCATTAACCCCTCTTTGAAGAAAATCCATACAACTATCAGAGGAAATAGGTTAAAGCAAACATGTCTTTTATCAATAGTGTGGCATCAGCTTTTTTCTAAGTGTTTTAGCAGCGGCATCTGTGTATAGATTCTCTAAGGAGTTAACACAGCTGCTAATGATTCATTTACCAACATTTCTTCTGAACTAGAGCCGCTGTGAAAAACATCCCCTTATATCTAAAAAAAGGTTAGCAGTTGACCAAGGTCACTCCCATGTGAGATTCCACTGTATGTATTTGCATATACAATCCCTCAAGAATGACTTCACTGCCTCATGTCTGCATCACACTGTAGTTTTTTGTTGCCTTTTGGGCTTTAAGCTTCCTCAGTTTGCATCTAACTCTCCCACCCTGACACACAGGGGGGAAACAGGCCTTAAAGCACTGATGTTTCTAATTGGACCACTAATCAAATGTCACTGTGGAAAGGCACAAAGAGGCAGATGGATTAAAGTGTCCAGGACACAGGTGAGACTGAAATAAAGAGAGGGTGGCTGCCACGACAGGCAGACCTGCAGGCCCATGCTTGTCTTGTCTTTTACCGTTAAATGCACTGTCTGGAGCACCTGAGTGTTGTTAGTTTACACAGTGTAGAATAACATGAAACAACACTGACTTCACAAATCTCTCACTGAACCTGCAGTTGGCTAAACACTTCTCCCTCTTCCTACGCTGCAGTCAGTGAGTGGGTGTCCTCCTCGTATGGCTCTGTGCTTCATCCTAAACCCCCTCACAACTGTAGACTGACTAACACGACTCACTGACTGCAGACTAATTAACACGCTACATAATTAATTGGGGACAATGAATATTAGTAGTAGCTGTATTTTCATTCAGTCACCACACCTAATTTCTCAACAATCTTAAAAAACAAAGGTCAGTTGTAAATGTATAACATGATGAATGATCAGGCTTAAGCTGAAACAAAATTGGTTTATTTTTTTAATCTTTTATCAGTTTAGGCTGCCAACCTAAAAGGAAATAGAATAGTCACGTTCATAATTAGCTCAATAATCATTTGATTGAAAACCAAAAGCAGGTTACACATTAGAATTAGCATTGTGTCATAATATAAAACCAACAAATACATTTCCTTTTAATCCCTTTCTTTTGCTTTGTGTATAGTATTTTGCAAAGAAAATGTTTACTGTCTGAGAGTGACTTTGATTAGCTCTGAACACTATTTGCATTATTTTACAATAAAGAAAATTATTACACTTCATGGCATGTGAATCGAAAATAATACTACCGTAATTGGTATAAGACTATTTAAATTTATACAGAGCTCACACACAGCTAAAACAAACACAATGTGTAGTGTGTGTATATGTGTATGCACATAGGAAGTGATGAATGGTAGAGATATTTATAATTTAAGTTGTTTCCGTTTGAGAAAACTGTTCCTAATACATATTCAGCAAAGTTCACACATGAGGGGGGTGTTTGTTCCTACAGTCTTAACAAACGTGTGTTTTTGCAAATGAAGTATTTGTATGGTAACTAAAGATAAATCATTTTGCAGTGAATGTAACATACCATATGATGAATTGGATATGCAGTCATGTTCCCCTGCCAAATACAGAGTGTGTGAAGTCCTGTTTAGAATACAGCACACACTACATTACTGCATCTCTTGTGCATGTGTTCAGGAGATTAAGCCCTGGTTTACCAGTCACTTCTCTCTGAATATGCAAATAACATGCCTGTAGACATGACGTTATTTCATACAACTATTTTGACACCAAGCAGTCAGATTTTCATTCCACTTTTATATCATTTAATGGGCAAATTGGGCAGAGTGGGCATGTAAAAGTCAGCCCCAAGTTGAATGTCAAGAGTGACAAATGTGATTTAAAATATCATCTCCTGCCTTCATCACACAAATGTTCTCCCCGTGAATGTCATTTTATTCCCAAATATTGCCTTTTCCTGCAGTGTGACTTGACAAAAAAGATTAATTCAGCACTCTTGTTGTTCTCCTCTCTGTTGTCCTGGCACAGAGAGTGGAAGTTCAACTGTCTGGGGAGCTGAGCGTCTCCATCAGCCAGTACATTCGTCCCTGAGCTGGAGAGTCTGTTCAGTCAGCATTACTGCTGATAACTGTTTCAGAGCCACGAGTGCTGCTTAATCACAGCAATATCAGAGATAGAGTGACAAACGACATCTTTCACTGTCGCCCTTTGTAGCTACACAATGTCTGATACAGTGTCAACGAGCCTCATCTGCCATTGTTGACAGGATACAGTTGTTTTTCAGCTTTCCATCTAGATAGACAGGAAATAATAACTGCCAAAAAAATTTTCCTCTTAAGCTTCAGTTCATGATAACATTTTAGAAGAACAGGTTTTCACCAAGTGCATCCTAAGTATACTCAGAGCATAAAGATGTCTCCTCCAGATCAAATGTTCATGGTAAAATGCAGAATTATGATGAACTACCCTTGACCAGAAAGCATGAGTGACAGAAGCATCTGAAGAATTTAGAGTTTTCCTTTGAATTTGGTAAAGGGAAGGGGCCTGTTAGAGATGTTTTGTTTTTTTTCCTGACATTGCCCTCACCTGTTAAATGGAAATACAGAACAGGGTAAAACCAGTTTTAATTTTACATCTTACATTTCATCGGGTCATCAATAATTCAGCTCCAAACTCTGACCATGAAATGATTTACTAATTGTTGGTTGAATAATTGCACATACAGTACATTGTTTAACATTTTTGAGCATTTGGATGTTTATTAACGAATACAGATTTTTTTACTCTGAGTAGGCAGACTAACCAGATAAAATGTAACACGAACAACACAATACACATCCACTGAAAGGTGTTTTGTTCTAACTACACAAAGCATAGACACATTAAACACGGCAGCTGAACAGTTATATAACTGAGAACTGTGTAACTCCAGCAGTATTGCAGTATCATCAGAGCTGACCCATAATAATAATTCTTCAGCCCTCCACAGCTTCAAGATATTAACAAGCAAACAGAGTCTGCAGTTCAAACCATACACTGTGGTTCAAATTTAATACTCTCACAGCCACATGGAAGCAAAGATGTGTGCAGGTGTGCAATTGTTGTCATTTTCTTTCGCTGTTTTTATCCTAATAGAATAGTCAACCGAGTGGAAGTTCAAGCAGTTTTGTTGTATTAATGTGCAGGTACAGTGTACATTATATGTTAATTGTTTCTTCCGTTGTTACTGTAGGAACCTGTTTATTACAAAACAAAAAGCAGTAAAGTTATGAGCCACTTCTTTTCTTTCTTTTGGCTGTTAGAGTTAAACCCTGTCATTTCTACTCTGCCTCCATGTTTCCAGTTCAGTATGAGGAGCCTCTTTTGCCCTAGCACAGTTACAGATGAGCTTTTACCACAGCGATCAAGGGACCAGCAGCTCGGTCCTGCTGTGGTGCCCTGGGCGACATGGCAGTGATGACTGCTCCTTCAGCGGCAGCAGCTCAGCTGGGGACCAGTTTGCCCGCCGTCCCCTGGACAGTCCACACTAGTGGCTGGCTCTGCCCTCTGCCTCAGAGGGGAATGAAAAAAGAGAAAGTGGTTCTGCAGGCAAGATAGGCCCTGTGGAGCATGTGGTAGAAAGTGGGGCAACATGGTCACATCTGCAAGAGTCACTCTGCCTACTAATGTCTCGTGCCTCTCTCCTGCAGTGGTCGATTTCAGTTCAGTATCAGGACAAAAGCTAAATCATTATATGGCACGTATTCAGTGCAGTTGAGTCAAATCAGGCTGATCCCCTCTAGTCTCAGCTCTGTGATCATCCCAATGCTCTCATCATCACTTTACCAATTCGAAGGTGCAGAGGAAGAAGATGGGATGATTCATCCCTGTTGTGCTGTATTGTTGTCGTCCTCTGGCAGGCAGTCCTGTCAGACGGTTGTAAATCTGTGACTGCAGGGAAAGGATTTTTTTGTTTTTATTTTTTTTTCCACAGTGACCAGCCAGATCTGTGGACAGTGCTTGTGTGTAAATGTGGTCCTGAATGAAGAGGTCACTGTGAGGGGACACTATACCAATGCCCGGTGGGTAGAAACATATTCTGGAGAAGTTTTTCTGGGTGGGGGGGTAAGTTTAGGTCAATTATAATTTTCTTGATGTTGAATCCATTTATTTGTGGTGGCTATTGTGTTTGGGCTGTAGAAAATGGAGTAAAGATCACAGCCCGAAAACAAATATAAAGTCAAACAATAAAACCTATAATTGCCAAGTGAGTACAATCAGAGCCTCACTGTGTTCTGATCCTGTATAGACACACACACACACACACACACACACACGTATATAAGAACATAGCCATCCCATAGACAGGCAATTGCTTTAGTCACAGTCACATTCCCCTGAAGGTCAGGCAAAATGGCACAGATGGCCTTTTACACTAAATCAGCAACTTTTCCAAAGTGTGGTCCAACACTCACACATGGAGTTGATTCACACACTACAACACTTGCACTTTGCTCTTTGAACATCATGTCCAGCCATACACATGTATTAAGAGACCCTGAATAACATGTACCCATGGATACACAACCTTACACAAGCCTGTGGCTTTTTGAATCTTATTGTGATGTTTTTAATCACAAACACATGGACAGTTTTCACCAGACCAAATTTGAAGAATTTAATTTGAAAACATAATCATGAAAACAAAAACAAAAATAAATTTTAAAAAATAGCTGACAAAAAATTGTGGATGAATACTGCCATGATATTTGCTCTTAGTTAAATTGCAGAGGGGAGAATTATTCATGTTTTAACTACTGTTAAAATCCTTAGTTCTCAATTCAATATGTTACTAGGTTTCAATTTAATTTGTCTAGATTCAATTGTTGACTTAATTTCCATATTTCAGCCATTTCTTATTGTGAACTATATTATAATCACTGAGTATTAAAACACTATGATGAACCATCTCTTCAGTCATATAGAAATATTAGAACAACAACATTTAAAAGATAAACAATTATAAATACTAGTATTAGTATAGTAAGTATGAGTACCAGTCATTACAATGTTAAAGAGGACATTTTCATTGTAGGAAAAATGCAGGGTGAAATGTAGAATGATAAAACAAACATGTCGGGTCAGTTATGAGTGTGTGTGTTTTTGTGATTCATATTGTGAAGTCATGTTTCACCTTTTTCTTACAAGGGTCCAATAATACTGTTCAGTACAGAGTGCAGATGATATGCTTCTTTGAATCACAAAGAAGCATAAAAAAAAATATTTTCAGAGCACACCTGAGTTAAGACTCAAAGGTTCCTCTGTATTGTTGTGCTCGGTCTCAGGCCCCATCCATCTGCCACATAATTATGATTAAACAAACCGAAAAATTGTTAGTGCTATTTCAACCAAGCTCAATTGTTTCTCCATTGGCAGAGTCATGTGGGTGTAAACAATCAAAGGGTTTTGATTTAAGCATTCTCAGGTCCTATGAGGCCTGCAGGTGAGGAGCAGAGGCACTGCGGTTGAGTGCCAGTGTCAGGGGAGGTAGCGTCATGGCATCATGGTGGTGAAGTGAGGTGAAGAAATGGAGTGTGACTGGGTGGATATGACAGAAAAAACTGTCACCTGGGTCCCTGAGGCCCAGCTGCTCCACAGCCGGAGTTTAGTAGACAGAAACAGTCATTAACCCTGTCACAATGATTCAGCTCTGTTAGCTTGTTTCTTCTGACCTATACTGTGGAATAAAGTGACTGAAGTGCTGTAATGATATCCTCTTTACTGATGCTGCAGTGTCTAAACACTGTTTTGCTCAGTGTGCTTGTTTATTGTGTCATCAAAAGCCCAATATATGGTGTTTTGTTGTTACTGTGACATATTTGATTTTCTCCTCCCTGCATGGCTGCTCAACTGCGTTTTGATTTTCTGACACCTGGGATTGTTAGGAAATACTGATAGGAACCAATGTTGTGTGATAATGAACGAATGTGCTGCCAGTCAGCGTTAGATCTTTCCACTTTTGTTGTATTATATGTCAGTCAGGATGTGTGCAGACACAAATGCACACACAAGAAAACACATTTGTGCTTCCTCTCTCTGAGTCTACCGTTTCCCATATATTTCAAGAATGCTCTCGATTCTTCCTACCTCTCCGTCTCCGTTCGCATGCTGTTTGTTCATCAGACAAGCCATCTGCTGAAATTGTGTGTTTTTCTCCGCACGTCGTCCCCTCGGCACACTGCTTCACGTGGTGGTGCTCTACCAATTATCTGATGCACGCGGGATGCCCAGCGTGGGCCAATGCCCACTGCACGAGCATGAAGTCTGTATGTTCACACCAGGCAGCCTCTCTGCACGTTGCCGGATAATGGGGAGAGCGAGGGGGAGTCTTCATTTCAGCACTCCTCATCATTCATTTGGTGAGCTGATTAGCTTCTCCCTGTGACCAGCAATAATCTACGGTCCTGAGTATTTCATGGCCCATTTCAGAATTAGTGCATCTTTATATGTTCAAGCCGATCTACACTTGCAGCAGTGTTTGTGCTGTGTAATAAGCATTGGCCCTTTGTGCAGTGTACCATGTAAAACAATAAGGCTGGTGCTGTGAGCAGTTGTAGTTACACTCATTCCTTGTTGTTTTATTGTGCAACGTTTGGGTGGCTTCAGTAATTTTCTGTGAGAGGAGATGTGGCTGAATTTAATGATAGTAAAATGATCAGAAGACTCTCCAGGTCATTGATTGATAATAGCAAAGAACAGAAATTTGATGTGAGACAGTCTAGCTGATTCAATCCCACAGACAAAAACAGTTAATTTCATCATAAAGAATTCATATGGCAAGGTTAAGATCTCTCTGTATGAGTGCAGTCAAGTGGCGCAGAAGACTTTCATAGTTTCCTTTGTGTCATAAAATTAAAAAAACATCTCTGCCTTATCATCTACTGTGATACTTTCTTATGCCTTGTGTGAATCAGTCACCTCTTTTTCTCCCCAGCTCGGTCCTTATCAATACTTGATCTAAATTGATTTAGATTTTGCTTTAAAGCTGTGACAGTGTGTTGTGTCAAGCCTGCCATACAGCATGTCAGTAATATTTTTTGGATTGATCTTTTATTTAGTAATAATTGGGGGACTTGAATGGGGGAGATAAGCATGGCCGTGTTTTTCAGAGGCTTTATCTGGTGTGCAGCACGGCCCCAGTCACTGCACATGTGGTAAGAGTTAGAGGAGTGAACCCATGCAGTCTACTGAACACTGACTGAAACATACAAGTGTTCCTTCAGGGGATGGGGGATATTAGAAAAAAGCCTGAAATTGAGAAATGTGATATGGGGGGCTCTGTGGAAGAAAAACAAAGTTATTTAAGCTGCAAGCCTTTCCTCTTATTAAAATAGTATCAAGCTTTTATTGAATTTAACATGTTTATGGTAGGGGCTATATAAACGGTCTGTGTGAGTCTGGATTTAGCTGCACCTCTGAGATAGCCATCTTTATCACATTTTCATGCAAAATATGACTTGCCAAGTGTGGGTGTGCGTTCATGACTTGCCGTTGTCTGTAAGTGTGTGAACATATGTTAGCAAAGTTTTTTATTTTTTCCCTGAGTACAGGCGGCAGCACTGTGCAGTATTCCTATTATTTGTTGGCATTTTTGAAGGTGTTAACAGCGAGCCCTTTCTTTGGCACTCCATTACAGTCTCACTCTCTATCTAATAATCTTGTCATTTTCCACCACATTTCCTCTACTAAGCAGTCAATTAGTGATGCAATACTTAGCCGTCTTCAAAATCCTCAGAAAACCGTGTTTAAAAAGGTTAATGTAATTTCAAAAGCATAAAGTGGATGGAATAGCCTGGATGTAAGTGTGTCTTAGAGATCCTCTCCAGAACCAACTATTCCAGACTGAATCTGATTGAAAACAGCAATTGAAGGAGTCAAACTAGTGTGAACTAGATAGCATTTGTCCCATGCATAATTTATATTCAAAGAGACAGAGATGCAGTAATTAAAAAACATTAAAAATGCACCGTGGAGTGTAAAAATACATGTAGGAGTAGCAGTCAAATTGTGCTCTTGTTGGGATGTGTTGTTTCAGCTGAGCCTGAGCGACTGCAGCCATTACGTTCTTTGCAGTTTATGTGACATTTATCAGCATCATATCTGACAATAAAAGTTGAAATGTTATGAGGATATATAATTGAAGGGTTATGGGGTAACACACAAGAGAACCCATGTCTCATATCGTATTTGGAAGAGTCTATCAGTAGTGTGATATCCCTGCCGGTTGCTACAGTTTACAGTAAAAGCTTTATGTCCCTGAAGTCTCCGTCTGTATTTGTTATTTTTAAATTGGCATGGATCTTTTAACCAAGAGGGACCATAGATCCAGTTTCCATGAAGGAAAATGTTTATTCTTTTCTGTTGCAGCAGACTTGTTTTGCTCTCTGCAGTATATGTAATTTGCTGTCAGATTCAGTGTAATGTCAAGAATGTCAATCAGTCTTCAGACAATCCACATCATCAGATACACTCAGAGCCATCACACAGGATTAACTGCTACATCCACAAACCACACATAGGTTGTAATTATCCGAGTCTTGTGCAGTGACACCCTGCATCATTCCAGTCACTTCATTTTGTTGAAGAGCACTTATGAGAGTTCACATAGAGAGCACTTGTTTAAATGTTTTTCAGATGGCGAATGCACTTTTCAAGAGGTTAACTTTCAAACTAAGTTTAAAAAGGTTATTTTCATAGAAATCTATACTGTACCGTGCGAGCTCCACCGAATGAACAAAACCACATGAGCCGCCAGCTGCACATATTTACATCAGGTTTCTCCACAATCCACTTCTAAGGACTGTGCTCATGGCCATAGCATACAGGAGGGATCTAAAGGACAACTTAAACATTTAGCTGCTTTATGTCTGAATGTGACAGGTCACAGAGCCCGAACCAAGGCTGACTCACTGCATCCAGCTCATATTATCATCGGTATTGATTCATCCCGATGTTTGTGTTTTTGTCTGTGATCCCATTGGTTCAAGGGCACAACATTTCTCCACTGTTAGGAAGAGAGTAAATATTTTCATCCTCTGGGATCAAATATATATCCAACAGCAGAGATAAAGATATAACATTTATACAGTATATAGGTATATAGGTTTATACAGTATCAGACAAAAACTTATAGTACTATAAATGTTCATTTGCTGTCCTTTAAATGCATCTTAAAATTTGACTCACTGTAGCCCTCTCCCTACCTACCCACCGTTTAAATCAAAACCCTTCAGAATACAGCTGCTTTGTTAAATTATACAAAGAGCAGGATATTACAAAATACACCACTTGCTGGATATCAGCAAATCAGTTTGTATCATCGTTCATCTACCACTTGTGATTAGACTGTCTTGGATACCAATTAACCTTGCAAACTGATTTGTTGGGTGGGGCGGGGTGGTGCTAGAGGGATGGCTATCACACAGATGTTTCCCAGAAGGGATGCTGAGATTTTGGTTTGAACTGCTGCCATCTTAATAAGTTCCCTGATGTACTTGTGTCCAAGCAGATGAAAGCGACGACACCGTAGTTCATCCTCGCTGTTTGTCCTGCAGTAGCAGAAACCTAAGTTCAGACTGCCACTGACAGCGTGAGTTATTTCTTAGTACTCTTCATATCAGAGCTGGATGTTGAGCTTATTAGTATTTCTTCTCAGATTGAAGAAAAATATCAAGAAGTAGTTCCATTTTGATCTGCTGCAGCGAGTCGCTGAAGCAGCCACGTGGGGGTTGCTCTCTCCTCAACAGAGCAATATAGACTGTGTTACATCCATAAGGCGTATAAACTGATATGAGGCAGTAGGCCATCCCAGATAAATAAGTTTCCAAATTAACTCTTGTAGTGCTCACACTGGATGTGTGATTGATGTGATCGCAGGCCTGACTTCTGACCCCCTAAGCCCGAGGTTGTTGTAAGGACTGGGGCTGTAGATAGGATGTCTTCCTCTCATCAGCCAGCAGCCAATCACAGGGAGAGAGCCAGCATCAGTACTTGCCTGGTACACCTCGCACTAAAACAGCATGATGTTGCTTTTATTAGCTTTTAAAGGATTATAATTGTCTGTTAAGTACTGGTCTGTCCATCACGCAGATGGAGTTTGAGCCTTAATCCTCATTCTGGATGCCTTCCTGCAGTTTAAGGTGGTGAGGTTTTCATGCACATTTTCTTGTCTATTCATGAAAACTTCCAAATCCTCTTTTCCCTCTCAAAGCCTGTTGGAGTCCAGTAAATGTCTCCTGACACCTGGATTGCGGGGCATTTTTATAACAGGCTGTAACCTGGGATGTTTTAATGACACTGTCCAAAGCACATCAACCATCAACTTTGGTAATACCTTGCAGATGTTTTTTCTTTTTTTTTTTTTCCTTGGGAATGTTGGCAAGTGAGTCCACTGAGCGCCAAGGCTGAACAACTCTAAAGTGTAAAACATGTGAGACAATTTATTATTCCTACAAAACACACACAGTCTCACATATGGGCTCATAGCCTTGTGCCGATGGGATGTCTACAGCTCTTTGCACCTAATCTGAGCCTCTCATATAAACAGCTAATTAGAATTAGTTTGACTACACTTAAGCTCGTGAAAAGCATATCATGGACGTTTATCCAATGCTTAATTGACACTGTAAAAAAAAATACATATTCATAAACACACACCAATGACTGCTCAAAGCTGCCTCATACAGAATGTCAAATTTAATTGGGGCATGCTGAAAGATAGATGTGCCTGCTGAAATATAGTATATGCTATGGTAGCATTGTTCATTTATATTCATACAGTTGCCACAGATTACTAAACTGTGCCAATTAAAGCATACCATTGAGGGAAGATGAATTTCAATAAGTAAAAAAAAATGTAAATTTGTGCTATCATTCAAGGCAGTGAGAATTTAAACTGCATTTTCATATTCATGACATAGTCAAGTTTCTTTCTCCGTCAATTTTGGATTACACACACAGCCCCCATTCACTGCCTACTGTATATACAGACGTTACTTTTATCCATTTCCTTTTGGTTTTACAAATACCATTTCACCAATGTCAATTTTGCGTGTTTTAGAGGTGTTTTATTTCTTCAAAGTGAATATTCTAAGGAAAGCAGGGATTTTTCAATCTCTTAAGAGCAGTGCAGAGGAAGAGGTGAGAAGTTATGTTTCTGGTTTTAAAGATGAATGAGCAACTAAATTCTTTCCTGATGGTTGCCCTCATGTTTATAAAAAGCTCAGTTTCATTTTGCAGTAGGCTGCTGCTGCAAAAACAGGAGGATTTCGACGTGTCATACTGAATGTCAATTAGAAAAAAATACAGTGAAAAACAAAGGGATGTTATCCACCAAAACCCATTAAAGCCCAATCAAATGAAATAAGAAAGTAGCAGAAATGAAAGTGCTGTCAGGCTCAGCGCCTTATCTGGGTAAGTGAAAGCAGCAGAGATATACCTCTGGGTCTGCGTTCCTCCTGTGCTATACTCTGATCTTTTTTCAGCTGCTTTTTCAATATGTCTTGGTGATAAAAGAGTGACCCGCTCTCTTCCTGTGTGCGCCGCATGGGCTACAATCGCAAAGATGTCTGTTGACCCCGCTGACCCCCAGTCACCACAAACCAGGAAGTGTTGTCTATTTGAAATTCTCACATTCTGCCATCTGCCTCAATTTTTTTTTTCTTAAAAATGCACCTTACCCCTCCAAGCCTTCTTACACCTCCATATCAAC
>OMNW01004814.1:17623-34666 GCA_900303245.1 Selene dorsalis | reverse complement strand
AGCCCAGCTAAAAACTCTGTGATATAGTCTTTAGTCTTTAAAAATCTTCGTGTGTGTGTGTGTGTGTGTGTGTGTGTGTGTGTGTGTGTGTGTGTGCAGATTGCACTTTTTGAACATTTCAAATACAGGGGAAACATTGTTTATTGAAATGTAAAGAAATATTTGTTTTGTGTGTATGAAGTAATGGAGTGTGTTCTTGGTCAGTAATCTCTTGCTCTCTGGTTGCCAAGTTCCTCTTTGGGAAATGAATACAAGATGAAGCTTGGTCTTTTTTAAAAGAATGTTTTCTTAGAGGCAAACTTGTTTAAGAAGCCATTATCTGGCTATTCTGCAGTTTCAGCCCCTTTGGATGTGTAATATTGAAACAATTATAGGCTTCTCCGATACGATGGACCAAAGATAATTAGATTCTTACACTGGAGGGTGTTAGTAGGCAATTAAAATCGTACACCATCCATTTGTCTTCAAGCCTTAAGGTTGCAGGGAATTTTTGAAGATAGCAGTCACGGTTGTTTTCTTTAGGGAAGCGGCTCCTCTCGCTGATTGAGAGAGGCTGGACTAGATAGCACAGTCACTTCAAGGGCGTCAATACATACTGTGTTGTTAAACAAAGCACAATAAGTCATTTCTCACTGCCTATTCAACATACCTTTCCATAATCCACAGCAGTAATTCAATATGATTCACAAATTCAATCATCAGCATTAGGAGGGCATAAGTATTTTGTAATAATCTTTATAAATCCTAATTTATCAGGCCCAGCAGCTTAATAGTAACTAATCCATTCACAAAAGGCCTTGGCACAGCTTTCTAGCATGGGAACACTCAGTCCTTGAGACAACCTCTCTCACAGGGGGAGAATGAAATGATTTTGTACTGCCTGCACTGAAAAGGTTAGGACTGGTTCGATATAGCACATAGGACGGATTAATCATAGACAACACTCAGATGTCAGGATAGCAAAGACTAGAGGAAACATGAGCTGCAAAAGCACACTGTCAGCTACTGTACGTGAGACAGACACAATAAGACGCTCGAGGGTCTCATCCCACATCTGTACAGCTGTGTAAAGATCTCATTTTAACAAAAACACACCATTTTTCACCACGGTGTCTGTAGAGCCAGCAAAGCAGGTCATCTATTTGTGATAGTCAATATGTGGAGCACTTTTTAGAATAAATTACACTGCAGCAGAGTTGGTGGAGTGTGTCTGTCAATGTGCCTCAGTGTGATCCATCACATCCATCACACTCCTCGGGGGAATTCGCTCTCCTCAGTCCACAGGTCAGGCATGAGGGGCTTTTAGCCACAGCACTGATGAAGAGAGAACATTAAGCTTAAGCCCTTCTCCACTATTGTTCCACAAAAAAAAACGCTGGTTACAGTGAACTGAAGATAATTATAGGGCTACTCTGTTCCACACACAACAACTGCTGGCAAAAAGCACAAAATGAATGCAAACAGCCAACTGGACAAAGGAGCACGTCACCTGTGGTATAGCTAACCATTCAAACAACACAGCAGCCTCTGTGTCTTCTTTTGAGTATCAGACAACACAAAAACACATCTCCCATCACACCTTGTTTGACTGTGTTAGACTTACTTCATCTTATTCAATTTGTTTAAGTGGCATTTCAGTATTTTTATTTTTGTCTCTTCTAAGCACTTAAGGTCTCATTCGTGTCTAATGAATACTCCTCATTTACAAAATTTTCCTGTCAATGTTAAAATGCTGTGTAAAGTTAAAACCTTATTGACTTGAAAATAAATGTAACTCCTCATTTACAAAATTTTCCTGTCGATGTTAAAATGCTGTGTAAAGTTAAAACCTTATTGACTTGAAAATAAATGTAACCGGTGACTAAGGGGAGGATTTCAGTCGTGAAAGAAAACAGTATATCAACTCTTGTTCAAGAGAGGAGGAAGAAATACAATCCCTCATCAACTACAAATAACCCTGTAGTGTGTTTGCACAAAAAGGGGTCACTGATTAAGTTTGAGTGTGTGTGGGTGTGTGTGTGTGAGGATGTGTGTGGGTGATTGCATGTGTGTGATGAGCTATGCTGTGATGTAATCCACATGAAACAGAAGCACAGTATGCAGATGCTGCAAGCTATAGAAGGAAAAAGAGACAGGGCAGGAGGGGCGACAGGCAGAGGGGAACTCTGGCACAGAGGTCCAGGTTGTGGCCTCTCTAGAGCACACCTGAGTTGGCAAACAGCCCCACAGTGTCTATTATTTGATATCAGATTGGTATTAGGAAGATTAGTGGATGTCACAGGGCACAGTAAAATGTGAACATTGAGCCAGAAATCAATGCCTGGCTGGGTCTGTTTGCCTGGCATGCTTGAGCTTTTTCTGGGAAAGACCTGAGGAGGAGAGGGGGAGATGGTGAGAGATGGCACAGAGAAATGATGGACTTTCACATTAATAACCATATGTGTGGACAGACAGTGAGCTTCTCCACGGGATGCCATCTCTTACACCTTGGCACCCTGTCAAGCATCGCTAACAAACACCCTTGCACCACGCTTGCAAACACACATTTCACATGCAAAAGGTCTTTGAATGATAGCTGTTGGTCATCTCAGAGCCTTTTTTTCCTTACACATGTCTCATGAATTTTTCAAGTTCCCTCGGTTTTTTCTCTTTTTCTTTTTTGTGCTTTGCTCCAGTTGGCTTTAATGAAAGGAATAAGAGAGACAGGGCTGGGGGAAGAGATAGCATAACTAGACTGAGTGTGTGCATTTGCCTGTGTGTGTGTGAGTGTGTTTCCGCATTTCTATTCACTACTGAATATGAAATACTGCTTTTACTTCCTACAAAACAGAAATACAAAACATTATCTGTAGCTGGTGTTTACTCAACGATCACGCAAGTAGGACACACGGGAAGGTTGAATATCAGCATCTAAATTCTTAATGACTTTGTGATACTGTACCTCTGAATCTGATGTTGACATAAAATATTTATGTGTGTGAGACTGAGATTTTTTTTCAACAAAACACTACAGCTGCTACAGAGCTGTCCTCCACTTCAAGTGCAACTAACACCTCCAGTGTCCTGTTTTTTCACCCTATCCCTTCACCATATTTCTGAAAGTGGAATTCATAGGAGATTTGACACTAACAGTGCTGAGGTGTGGACTTTGGCTGGAGCTCTCTGTGTGAAGTATGTCAAACCCTGATTCATGGTGAAGACAGTTTAGTACAGTGAGTATGAGGGACTGAAAGCTGTGACAATGCTGCCACCTGCTGTTTGCAGGACATGAGTGAGCAGGCCATTGGAGACTGGTTGGTTTTACTTAGTGGAGAGACAATGTTCTAATTGAACTTCACTTGAAGCCATTATAAATTACATCTGCCCAACACAGAATCTTTTGTTATCTGCTTTGTGCATGTATCTGTGTGTTTACCCACAATCTATCCCGTATAGCATCCTTTATCCTAAATTGAATACTGCTCCATTCAATAAGCCAAATACGAATGATCAAATAACAAGGAGGAAATTACATTCAGCCTTTTGTCGTATCTGATATATTGTTGTTTGGGATCACTTTAGACAGATTCAACAGCCACGGATAATTTTTAAATGCAGAAGAAAGGTTTAGGGTGACCTCATGGCGAGCGAAGCATTTATTTTAAGTTGTTTTTCCCAATGAAGTATTCTTTTCAGCCCCCTGTCTATGGCTCCATCTCAAAATGCCAGTCATGATTAATAGAAAGGATTGCCATCTACTGTGTGTCACCAGCATTCTCTGTGACGGACAGAGGCACTTGAGACAAACATGCAGCACTGGTAGAACTGGCCTTTTTCCCATTTAATAGAGGCTGGCATTTTTATTGTTCTGAGTGCAGGGCAAAATTGCATAGATATGAAAAAATGGTTTCTCTCTGCAGCTTGTTAAAAAAGCAATTATGGAAGCTGCACACAATAGCCATTGTAGAGCATGTTCTCTTATTGGTGTCATGGCTTTCATTTACTCAATTTGTCCCACATGTCATGTGTGTGTGTGTGTGTGTGTGTGTGTGTGTGTGTGAGTGCGTGTGTGTGCGTGCGTGCGGGCGTGCGTGCGTGCGTGTGTGCGTGTGTGCGTGCATAAAAATTTCTGAGAGTGACAATATTGTTGCAGAAGGTGGGGTAACAGATGTGATGCATGGTTTAAAGTTGTCATTATGTCACAATTAAAATCTGTCCTTACTACCTTTTCACATAATTCCACCTTTTAACTGTATGCATGTTAGGATGTTATGTTAGCGTTTCACTCAAAGCACTGCTGTGCCTAATTACAGCCTGACAGAGCTGCTAGCATGAATATAGGCCCACAGCTACACATCTGTTCATTGTAACAAAGATATACTTTGACAATGATATGTTTTTAAGCCTTAAAACTGAAGCTTAGAGCTGATTACGTTAATGCTAGTACTAACAAAGCAAACAAACCTTCATGTGAAATTACATTTTGGAGGTTAGGCTGGTGAAAGAGGAGCAAGATGAGATGTTGTTGTTTTAAAATGTGATTCCAGCTCCCACAAGACGAATCTTTTGCCGAAAGTTGAACAGTTTGTGATCATGAGATCGACTGGTAGCGTTGTTTTTCAGAATTAATGGCAGGTGTTATCCCCATGCTTGTGTTTTGTTGATAATTCCTTTCTCTCCCTTTTCAGGCACAGAGGAAACAGGTGATGAAGAAGAGGGTGACAATGGTAATGTAACTCTACGGACCATTAACACATGTTCTGAGCCTCTCGGCGCTACCAGTGCTTCTTGATGTCATTTGTCATCAAAAATTGAATTTCCTATTCGCTCCAGTTCAGTCTTTCCATCCTGTGCGCCACTACTCCAACTAAAAAACGTACTCTTATCACAGAGGCTTGGAACAAAGAAATCCCTCAATTATGTATGGCTTTAGAAGTGACATTCTTTTCCCCTTCTTTTCTGTCACTTAATTTATGCATGTCTTTGTGGTTCCATTGCTCTCATACTGCAGTACAAAGACAATGCTACACAAAGAGATAGAATGAAAAGGCTGTTTGAGGTGATATCAAAAGCCAAGTCAATTCAACTCCAGGCTCTGGCAATGAACTCAAATGTTTTCCACTCTTTTGAATCCTTTCTCTGTTTTCCTAGATGCTTTGGGAAAAGAAGATGTGGAGATGGCAAGTCAAAACCTAGGTACAGTAACATGTCAAGCAACATCATTCACTACTCAGACAGGAGGCGTGCAGATTGATCGTACTCTTATCTGTACATGAGATGGGAATAGTAGTAGCTCAGCGACATGCTGCTCATTGCTCCGGTTTTCACTTGAGCGCAGAGTTTGATTAAAGATCTACCCTCATCAGTGTTGTTAGCAGTGAAGGAATAACTACTAGAGAAAAACCCTAAATGCATCAGTATAACAAGTCCCGAGACTCTGATGTGTTTTATTGTGCTGACAGAGAGAGCCTAAAGTGAACTGTGTGTGTGTTACAAAGGGGCAACCATTAACTTGGAGCTAGGACCATCTTTCTTTCTCTGAATATCCTCTATGCTGCTGGTATATAATTAAGATTCTGAATTTGCATACTGGCAGTGCCTCGCCTCTCCTCTGTTTTTGTTTTATTCAAATCCCATCCCATTGACAAAGATTTGACAGATAAAGCCTCTCTGAACATGAATTTTGTAGATATTCTGTGAGAGTTATAGCAAATGCACCCTGGGATGCTATCCAAGACCTGAGATGTGTAATTACTTTCTCATGAGACACAAACAGAAAGGTAGCACCTAGGAGGAGCAAAGATATACAGTTTAAAAACAACACCTGCAGGCTAATTCAGCCGAAAATGCAACAATTGCATCATTCTTGTTTTTGTGTGTGTGTGCGTGTGCGTGCGTGCGTGTGTATTGCAGGTGAAAACAGATCGATATGTTGTTCATTTATGTGGTCTTGGTTACTTTGTAAAATATAACCTAACCTGCACAGAACCTTTATTAGCATTTTTATTTACCAAAGACTGCTTCTTCTCATTCTGCTCTGTGCTGCTCCTTTTATGGTCAGATTTGTTATTTTAACTACTAAAACCTGGAATATACACCCATTGTAGCAAAAGCACAATAATTTCCCTTCAGACTTTAGAAACCACACCCCAGCAAACACAAGTTATTTACTGACAACAAAATGGCACTTTTACAACACCAGCCATTACAGTCAAGTTTTATATCCCAAACTGTTTCAGACACAAGTAATCTACAATTGAATTTGCATATACTACCTAAATAAAGCATTACGATAAAGCAAATGTGGATGATGGTGTCTGGGAGTTTTTTCTTCTTTTTCTTTCCTGATGATGTCTCTGTCTTAGTAGAAACGAAGCACCTGTTGGTGTGAAAATGTTTCTGAGGGATTTCTGTCAACAGTAATAGAGTAGGGGCTTGTTTTTCTGCCTCGTTACAGGATTTAATATGAAGGTTTTAACTCCCTGTGTCAGGATAAATGCTCCAGAATGTACCTGTTTTTGATATTTCAATGTTTGTGTGTCTATAGAGGAGAATTTAGGAGGGGAGGAGTCAAATGAAGAGAAAGCTACTGAGAAAAATGATAACCAAGAGAAACATGAAGACATGGATGTTAGCGATGACAGAGCTGAAGATAAGGGCGTAAACGATGATAAAAACAACGAAGAAGACGAAGGTATTTGCATCGCAAGACTGCATGTATTTGTTGTTACTCTTTCACATCCAAAAGCATTAAGCACACAAGTTGTCAGTCACAGATATTAATGCTAAATTTAAAGGATTCAGGCGATTGTCCGATGTTTTGTCATTATATTGTTTAAATTATTCACTGGGCACAGAGGCAGACAAACAGGAGCAGGTCAGCTTCATTCGTAAAACCCTGATGGTTGATGTAATGTCAGCATAACAAAATTAAAATGTAGATGTTTGCACTTTTCTTTTGGTTTACCAGCAGTCTTAAATTACATGGTTGGGAGATGGAACACTATAAATGCACAATAAGGGTTTTCCATGCTAGAGTGTTTTTTTATTTCTTCCTGTCAGTGTTTTGAATCTATGCAAATTCAACTCTCAGCACAGATTAAGCATAACCAAGTGAAGAGGAATTGGAGCTGAGATTGCGTGCAGTATTACAGATTGGACATACAATATTATCACTGGAGCCTCACAGTCCACAGCATATACACAACCAGACTCACACATAAACACATTAACAAGGCTGATCTAACTGAAGACAGTGTGTGGGTGCGATCACCTGTCTGCAAAAGCACTAATGTCATTCAATTTACAGTGTAACAAGCATCACAGCTTTGCTTTCCTTTTTCCAGGAGAGGAAGAGAAGCCTGCTGCAAAGAAAGAGGAAGATGACACAGCCAAGTCTACTGTGGAGATGGAAGGCAAGATCTGATTTGCTTGGATTTGATTTGATTTGATATGATTTGATTTGACCAGATTGAGAGTCTGACTGACTGCTTTTCAATCAATGCAATGTTTGCGTGCAGTTTAGTGTATTTGTATACTTGTGTATTGAATTAGTGTGGTCAGTGTTGTTTTTGTTGTCTGCTATCTGCCAAACTAGATTTCCTCTGGAATCAGTTTCAGCCTCAGTTCATAGGATCTATTTTATCACCCATGCATCACTTTGAACAAGCAGTCCTCAGGCGTGGCAGGGAGACTCTAGTGGCATCACACATGGACACAGGAAAGCAACATCGCAGCTGATTCTAAAAATTAACTTTTTTGTCAGATGTGCCCAGTAAGACACTTTCATGAAAATGAATGACACCTTCCATGAAGAAGGAATTCAGTTCTCCTTAATACATCAATCCTTATAAGTTATAGGCCTGTGCAGCTTTTTTACTATATGAAATGGTTTGAGTTTGACTGTTTAATGAATATGATTTGCAGAAGAATTAAATTAACATACTATCAAGCTATCTTTATTAATAACAAATATTCTCTATGCCAAAGCCTAACATAAGTTATTTCTATGTGCCACTGACATCTACTTTTATCTTGAATTTGATCGATCAGTGAGCCAAACCAGTGCATTGGCTCTTTACAATAAATGTGAGCACAGTTTATTCTGCTCCTTATTGCAACTAATGTGTGGTAATCCACAGCTGAAAACAGTCCCATACTCCTTCTTCTGTGAGTAATGTGCGCAGGTGTTTAAGGAAATACCCTCGCTTCTTTTGTTTTCTGTTTAGCCTGTATATTTTTGTCCCGTCTTTGTAACGTAATGTCGGTTTCAAGCAGGGACAACAAACTGGCTAGACGGGGTTGGATGTTCTTTCACGTTGATGGTCTTGGTAAAAAAAAATACTGAAGTGTCTGGACAAAAGAAACACAGTATTTAGACAGAAAACACCATAAAACAGACAAATTAAATATATTTAGTACAGTTCTTTTTATTTCCCTCTTTTAACTGGGCTGTCTTAACTCTATTGACTCTCTCCTTTTGGAGTCGATGCTGAAGCCAGCTATTTTAATATTACCTAACTTCTACTCTTGGGTGTGTAGCCCTCATTTATGTTTTTTCCCTTGACCGCATGGAATAATCTGTCTTTATTATCCCCATTTTTTGCTGGCTCACACAGTCACTGATTAAAGTTGTTCTCTGGAGAAGTCGAGGGCTTGATTTGTGAGCCCCAGCCTCTCTAACCCCACTACTGCACTAACACAAAGATTTAAGTCACTCTCTCACCTCTATTTCACTTTCTCTTTGACTGACATTCAATTAATTTAGGATGATAGTGAGCATTCCAGATAGATCTATCTCAGATAGCCTCCTCCATCCTCTTGTGAAAAGCCACTGGAATACGTCCTGCAAACACTGCAGGCTTTCCATCACTGGAAAGCTTCACTCCAGCCTGTTGATTGTGTCTTGCCTGTGCCCGCCAGTGCCTGTCACTGTCTAGGGTTACCATGGGCCGTGTGCTGTGTGGTGGCACTGTCAAGCGGTAAACAGCAGTGTCATTCCTGATTGCAGGCAGATTGCATTTTGTATAGAGGAGCAGGGCCTTGGACAGAGTGCAGACCCAAACCGTCTCAGATATTGAATCTCATGCAGGCCAACACAGCCCGGCTCAGCCATGCGTGACCAGTTATTCAGAGGACAAGACCAAATGATTCCAGAGCCAATACCCATTATTAAAAATAATAACTGTAATCAGGCTGCCTGCTCATGGCCATAGAGGTTAAATCTGCTTCATTGAAAGGAGTAATAAAATGGCTCATAATGATGGGAGGGATAAGTAATGAATCAAACAGCTGAATATTAGGTTTCTGCACACATACATAGATACATGCATACACCTACTCACGCACGTGTGTTCCCTCTGCACTAAGTCTTATACAGTACCTTATTTAACAATGTATTGTATTCACAAACAAGTTGTTATCTGCAAGCCCAAATAACTGAGAGATGGTGATACATGTTTTGGATTCATTCTATAAATCTGTTTCTCTCTTCACACCCTCTTGGCGGCCTGATGTTGTCTCTGCTGAAACAACATCAACAGGAGATGGGCTTTGTCTCTTTGCAAGATAAAATCATATATTTAATTAAAAAGTAGACAGTCATTCAATTGAATAATAAATCTTTGATTTACTGAATTATTTTCCCTTCTTTGTCAAAGGCAGACTCCTCACCTCAGACATCACCTTTTTAGAAATGAGCTTACGTTGCCAGCATGCCAACAGTGGCCAAAAAGAGAGATAAATCTGATGCTATGATCAAAGCAACAAAAGAATATGCTGCCTCTTGGAGTCTCCTCTCTATAATCTGGGAGTAAATGGTGTTAGGTTGGTACTTTGGTTAATTATTCAGTCATGGTAAAGCTACACTACACCTGTAGCTGTGGGTGCATGTGATTTCAAAATTACCAGCTTGAAGTCTTCCTGTCTTGTGAACCTTGTCATAGCAGCAGGCTTCACTTCATAATGAGCAGGCCATATTAGTGATCCATTGTTGCAGGATGTGATACTGACAGATACATCTCTGCAGTCTTCTATGATATCATCCTTTGCATTTGCGCATTTATAGCCACGTGCTCTCAGTTGTCTGCAATGTCTGTTGACACCACGCTGTTCTCACATAGCTCAGTATTGCACATATGGAAGTGCGTTTCACAGCTAAGCATCTCAGTCCCAGCTCAGTCACACAAAATAACATAACACATAGCGAGGGAAAACAGCCTTATGTTTTATTCATTTTCACTCTCATCATTATGACTTGTTAATGTAATAATTTATTCAGTCTACACACATCCTTATAATAGATATAGTCCTTAATACCAAACGACACCATCTGTTGTTTACATTGCGGGTCTGTTCATGTAAATATGCTTATTTTGAAATATTTAGTAGTTAATTCAAATATAAGCAACCAAGACCCATAAGATCCAAACAATATATAACAAACATCATTTTCTAGGGATTTTTGTAGTTCCCCAGAATGTCTTTGTAGAGCAGAGACATGTGTGGAGGTAGGCAGAGGAGAGGTTTTGTATTTTAAAATCATGCTGCGCCTCCACTAAATGAATCATATGTATTAGATACCTCCCTGCACAAGAAATGAGACTCTCTGATATTTGTGATGTTATAAAGGCTCCCCAAATTGAAATAGGAATCCAAGGAGGCTTTATTTATGAATATTCATAACCTACTTGGAAATGGAAATTGAGGCAACAGTATGTTATTATTGTATTTGAAATATTTGTCCGGCAAGGCTGATTCTGGTGACTTGAGAGAGTGGGCACCCGCTTCAATAAGCTCACGGAGCACCCATAAATTAAAATAAGACTGTCTTTGCCTAAAGCTACGAATAAATAAATCTGAGTTGTGAACAGAAATTGTTTTTCCTTCATGCAGTGTGATTCAGGAGTCGATAGTTATTGTCTTAGCTCCAAAGGTAAGATTTAATGGCTGCAGAGCTTCAATGCCACTGAGTAAACAGCAGCTCTTCCTTCTCTCCAATCAAACTTGGAGGAAGGTTAAACTGCTAAGCATCTGCGATGTCATACAATGCACACACACATGCACTCTTCTCTGATCGGATTTCCTATTCCATTGCCGTTCATCTTAATATTTGTCTATTATCAACATCGCCTCCTAAAGACAGTTCTGTTTATTTGATTCTACTCTTCAACATAAAGTCCCCCTGTATTTACAGCACAGACAACAAGCCTGAATCTTCAGTACGTCGCTGTTGCTTTTATTTTTCTGCCTTTGATTAAACCGACTTCTGCTGGAGGCTGGCTGTAGGATGAAAGCAGCACCTTTACTGTGGAAAGATGCTACAGAGAATACTTTGGAGGGGTGGTCTCCACCAGAACGTCTGTGGGTGCAGACCTGAGGACCAGACAGGAGCAGGGGGCAGACTGTAATAGCATACTAAAGTTAGGCATGAGGAACCCTGCAGGGGAGAGGGAGAGAAAGAGGATGCAGAGACAGACAGACGCAGCAGGCCATCACAACAATCTCAGTCTCAACACAGCAGAGAGACGAGCCACCATTACATCAGCCCAGAGGCTGCTGGAGTTGACACTCCCACCGCTCATCTCTCCCTTGATTTTTCTTTGTTTCCTTTCTCCTCCTTAGACCTGTGGTGAAAAAAACATCACAGCAGCTGAAGTTAACTGAGGTTCATCCTCATTATCCACCAGTTTTCACTGCTTTATGGTTACATGATTGTCTTAAATTCCATGGCCTTCTATCTCCAAATGTTTTTTTACCCTGGTGGCCAGGATGTGTTAAGTATTGATGGCTGCAACTGCTTTATTTAGCACTGCGACTCTACCACAACTGCTTGCAGCTCACTGTATGTGAGGCTGTGAGGCTGTGAGGCTGTGAGCAGAAAGCCCAGATGCAACAGCAAATGGCATATGGCTCCCACTGCCCAGAAACCACGCTGTATGTTGTGTACCTCTCTTTCTCTTAAGATCAACAAGCAATGATAAAAATATATGAAAATGACAGTGCAACAAATTCCCTTCATACAACTGTCAAGAGAATTGGTTTTATTCTCATATTTGCAGGTGTTTTCAGAGGATGTGATTGATTTCAATGTATTTTACTCCCTGTGGTACAGCTTGTGTGTACCAAAACAACACACAAATGGTGGCTCTGAAATATAGCAGACTTGCCATTGGCGATGTGAAGGTACTAACAAAACTCACAGCACAGTGACCTTGTGTGGTCTTCGTTTTGTTAAAGCATCAGCAAGTACAAAGACTACTTTTTTATTAATCCATTGCAATTCAAAACTTTTTTTTCTACTTCTTTTTGGCATCTTGAATAATTTATCCTAGTTTCCAATGGTCGGTTCCATTCAGAATTTGTCATCGTTGAAGTGCAGTTTGCATTTATATTCTTTCATCTGAGATTGCAAAGAGGATTTGAAGCTTTGCTTAATTGGTTGTTTTGTGCTTTTTTGTCTTGGTGTTTGGTGAACAATGGAATACTGGTGGTGTAAATCTAATTCTGGAGAGCAATGCAGTCTTTCCTGTGGCTATGAGTTGTCAGCACACAATTAACTTTTGGCATAACATTGTGTACTATAACACTGAGTGGCTCCTCAGGGAGCAAGCTGCCACTGGCTGAAGACATTAGGCTATGCTTGTGTTTTAGAGCTTTTTACACTGACTGCGAAAGTCCAGGAACAGAGGCTACACCAATCACAGCCCTGCTGAGGCATTGTGTGTGAATGTCAAGAGGAGACTTATCTTTATCTCCATTAATGCAGCCTTATTGTTGAGTTCCATTTGGCTTTGCTCCTCACTCTTAAAGGGGACATATTATGGAAATATCACTTTTTGAAGGCTCTTAAACATATATTTGGATGTTTGTCTTGCCTTCCAGCCCCCAAAATGTGAGAACTGACAAAAAAATCTGTAATTTGCAGGCTCCATGGAACCATCCATGTGGTTTTACGAGCTGTTCCCTCAGTTGTCTGACAATGATGTCATTAGTTTTCGAATTTGCATAATACCACCCCTACCTACCTGTGAGTACCGTTACCGGGAGAAGGGGCGGGGTGGGGCATGGTGAGCAGTGGTTCACTTGCATTTAAAGGGACAGGCACTGGGGGCATTGGGTGGCTCAGTGGGTTGGGCAGGTGCCCCATGTGCACAGGCTACAGTCCTCACTGCAGCCAGCCTCAGATCGAATTCCGCATCGGGTGGCTCTCTGCTGCATGTCATTCCCCCTCTCTCTGCCTCCCCATTTCCTGTCTCTCTCAACTATACTATCATATAATGGCAAAAAGCCCAAAAATATACTTAAAAAAAAAAAAGGGGGACAGGCACTGAAAGCAGCCGTACTGAATGGGGCTGTTTTGAGCGGATAAAAAGAGCTGTGATGTTTGATCCTTGGGGTATTTTGATAGAAGCATGTCACGCATTTCTTTAAGACACCTGGGAACTATTTTAATTTGTGGAAAAGGGGCATAATATGTCTCCTTTAAACTCATCTACACTCCTTCTTTTGACTTGTTTTGTTAATTTTAGCCGACTGGATATGAAGCTGAGCCTGTTTCCCTGGTGTCTGACTGAATTTGATTCTTTGCCATCATTCCTCAGCACATCCATCACTGTAAGGTTTTCCTACTGATGAGTGAATCTGGTCAGTTAGCTGGAGATGGCAATAGACCAACAAAGTCCATTATGTTGGTCACCTCTGGCCCAGAGGGAAGCTTCAAAGAGGGGGGCCTCATCTAACAGACTATAAGGGACACACTTTTTCTGTGCTCCTTTGAAGTTCTTCTTTTGATCAGCTCTCTTATCCTGTCTCCACCCCTCTGTTTGGTTCACAAAAACAGAAAACGAATCAACTCTGAGCAGAGTGAGAATTTGTCAGCCAGCAGAGATACAACAAATGGGTGTTTGAAAAGTCTCAAACACATTTCTGTCTCCATCACACAGACACACACACACACACACACATGCGCAGCCTTTTAAAACACACAGACACTGTTTGAGTGATGAGTGATCTCTGTACAGGTTGCTTGTCTCTGGGTGGCAATGTGGAAGACTTGATGGTGGCTGCACTTCAGTTTGAAACAGAAGCAAAGCCAGGCGACAATGGTTGTTGTCTTTGAGACTAAAACATGACAATTGGGACTGTGATTCTTAAACTCTTTGGGCTGCAAATGTCACTGTGTGTTTAACTCACTGGATTTGTTCTAATATTGATCCTTTCACTCAGAATCCACAGAGGCTATGATGCAATAATCACAATACAGTATTATATCAGTGCTGCAATAATTAGTCGATAAATTGATAGAAAAGGTAGAAAAAAGACAAATATTCTGTTTCCAGCGTATTGTTTTTAGGGCAACTGGGCTCAGGAGGTAGACTGAAAGCCAAAACATGCCCCCAATATATCATCTGTGTGTGAATGGGTGTAGATGGCTTTTAGTGTAAAGTGCTTTGAGTGGTCAATAAGGCTAGAAAAATGCAGTCCAGTAGACCCATTAAAATACTCATTAGTTGCAGCTCTAATAATATGACACAAGTGAGTATATTATCTCATGCTCTATGGCATGATTGGAAAATGATACATCAGAACAAGTCATCGGAGGAAATGCTGTATTGGACAACACAATTAGCTCACAAAGGTGAAGTGAGATCATGGGATATTGTTACAATGGGGATATCCGATGCAACTTCCTCATTCTCCACAATTTTTACTCCATTAGCCCTTCAACACAAACCTGACACACACACACACACACACACACACTGCTCCTACTGAGGTCTACCAATCAAGCTGCTCTCTAACTGACCTTTCAATAATAGACAGCTGCTCTGCTTGGTTTTCACTGCAGTCTAGACGAGCTCTGTGATTATATTGACTGGTCCGATCCATGATCGCCTGTGGAAAACCTTGAGCTGCCCAGAAGAAGCATCGCTTCATAACTGCAAATCTGTCAGCTGGCCAGAGTCGTGTCCTTGGTGACACAAAAACACCCAGATCTTTCTCTATAAACATGCAGCTTCTACACCTCCCTCAACCACGGTGTGTCGCAATTTAATGGATCGTGGCAGGTTAGCGAGATCACCTTGTGTCAGATTCACCAGTTGTCTGCAAGACTGTCTGTCTGTGCCTTGAAATAGTAAACCACAATAGGTATTGAAGACAGCGCAGGGCAGCTTCTTGCAGCAGGGCCACTAGCAGCACAGAGTCTAAAGATTATGTAAAGTAATTCAGCGAGTGATGAGAGAGGAGCAGGCCACCACTGACAGCAGGTTTAGCAGGTATGTAGGTCACACAGGGGGAGGCCTCTTTTGCATTTTTCCCTTCCATGTCTATTTTTGTGTTGTCTCCATTTCTCACTTCTTAACTTAATCAGTTATTCACTTACTCCTTTCATCTCCGCGTATCTGTGTTCTCGCTCTCCTCTTATCTTCTGACAGACCATGGTGACCGTCTCACACTACCTTGGACAAAGTGGGGAATATAAAAAGACTAAAAAGAGAGATCAAGAGTGAGAGACATTGCCAGTGGAGATAACTTTTTTTTTTTTTTACTGGCTCCCCTGTTTCTTTCAACCTTATGTCTTATCTGAGGTTTGCCAGTGGTCATTTTCCCTTTCATATTTTTGCAACATATGTTGTCAACTGTGCCCCCTCGTCTCTCTCTTGCCGTCTCTGCCTGCCTTTAATCATCTTCACTTTCTCTTGAGCTGTAGCTTAACCCCAAAGCAGATGGTGTCCTGTTCTCTGTTCAGTCATTCAGAGTACTTTGTGTTTTCTCATCTTGTCAAGCATGGCCCAGGCCTGTGTAATGAGCTTGGGCCTTTTCAGTGTGTTTAGAGAACCCTGACCCAACGCGGAGTTACTCCACCGCATCCACCACTGCAAGGTTACCCAAACCCGCAGGGAAGCACAATGATACTTAGTGTCCACAACCCCTCGGCCTTTTCTTAGGGAGAAGAAAGGCGGAATATTAATGAAGACTCTTGGCTTTTCAGGAGGATAGCAGTATAGAGGGGCGGTCACAGTGTTTACTGAGCAGGCTTGTTTTCGTCTCTGTAGCCTGCAGGTCACAGCTCAGTGCTCTTTAATTGGCTCAGATTGTCAGACACTGTTCCATCTCATAGCAAAGAAAAGCCCATCTATCGAATGCTGACCCACCCCTACTCACAAAATCCTTTTTTCCTCCTGTTTTTAGAGTGGCAGCTCATGCAGCTGAGGTATTTCCACAAGCCTGTACTATAAATTTAACATTAACATATGAAAATGGGCTGCTTTCTACATTTACCAGCTCATTAGTTCTTTTGGTCGTGCACTTGTTGAAGTCCACCAGCTCTTGTTTTGCTTGAGCAGGGAGATGTCTTTAATTATCTTTGCACTAGGCATATCAGGCCCAAAGCTATTAGTCCATGCAAAGTTCAATGAGGGGCGCTTTGATACTTGTTTAATATACATGGCCCAGTGCAGACAAGGCCCAAGTCCCTCACAGACCACCCAGTTTGTATTCTGAAATTAATTCTGTTCTCATGTTCTGAAAGGATATGGAGCATCTTAATAGATACTGTTAGTGACCTTGACATTTTCCTATCTCATTCTCTCAAGATGAAGTGCTGCTGAGCGAACAGTGGCCCTCCATCTGCTTCATCAAAGAGACACAAACCAAAGACCTTTACCAGATATTTGATCAAATAAAGAAAAATAGAAATACTCAATGCAATCAGTCACAGAGGTTCACTCAGTATATGTTTTTCTCTTGTGTTAACAGAAGGTACTGGGTGGCTTTTGGGAAGAGAATGTAAGGTTTTTTTGTGGTTTTTAGTAGCCCCTGCACAGAGATTGTGATAGGTCATGTCCATTGTTTGAGTGGGAGCAGCTGGACACCTGTGTGGTGGCTGGGATCAAAGGTCCAGGGCCTGTTCCAACACAGAGGACCAGCTCCCCATGCTGCGGTTTAGGGATCAGGGAATCAAATGAACAGGAGAAACTCTCCTGGGGAATTGACACTGTACAGCACAGACACTTCTGCACTGCCATCGATTTTTTTTTTTTTTTTTTTTTTGGTTTTTTT
>OMNW01004813.1:1436-19633 GCA_900303245.1 Selene dorsalis | reverse complement strand
CTGCCTGGTTGAATCCGATTTTATGAGACATGAGTCACTGCTGCGCTGCAGTTCCCAGGTGGAGATACTCATTAATGGCAATAACAGATGATTTCACTGTTTTGTCTTTTATTGTATCAATCGGCATTTGGATACATTACCAAGATTAAATATTCAATTTTCATCAGAGAGGGACTGATACTGGGTGGCGTGGTGGTTCAGTGTTTACCACTGTCACCTCACAGCAAAAGAATTCTGGGGCCTGAGGTCTGGGGCTTTTCTGTGTGGCGTTAACATGTTGTCTCTGTGTCTGTGTGTGTTTTCCCACTTCATCCCACAGTCCAGGAACATGCACACTAGGTTGATTGGGGACCCTGAATTACCTGTAGATATGAATATGAGTGTGTGAAGTTGTTGTTGTGTGAGGTGATGTTTCCAGGATACCCCGCAATTGTCCCATGTCAGCTAGGACTTCCTCTGCAAAACTTCCATAGCAATGGAGTAGAGCAGATTATGAAATTGGTGAAGTAACTTTGGTTGTTTCCTCAGGAAAAAAAAGGGTGCTAAGGGTGTTGCATTTGTTATCGCTTACCTCAACAGAAAAAACAGAACATGTTTTGTCAGACTTCCTCTTTCTCATAAGACCTCAGGAAGTCGAGAGCTTATTATTATTGAGGCTATTTACAATAAATGAAGAAGGCAATGCGCACAGTCACGTCCTCTCCGTAGCAGTGCTTGGCTGTCTGCAGCCTCCTTTTTATCCTCCACTGCTCTTCAAAGGGCTGTTGATGACATACAGAGCAGCTCTTGTCTATGCTGCCCATGTTTGTGCTCTTTAACAACACAAGCACTCTGACACTTTGCTCATAATAGCCGTGTCAATTGAACTTCAGAGTGGCCCGACTGAATGCGCACAAAGCAGAGACATGCGGTGGTGGTCAGTTTATTTTCAGGACAATATGTCATGGATCGAGCACGGATTGAGACGCTTTCAGTGAAGGCTAACATTCAGTCTTGCGTCCAGGATTTATTCAATTAATAATTACTTGCTAATTAATTTGCCATTCATTTAATTTTAAGTTGTTATTAATTCACAGAAAGATAATTTGCTGTTTTCCCATCGTTTCGGTGTTGGTAAAATAATCAGAAACTCCATGGGACGAAAATATGCTCCTCACTAATTCATTTATAATTAGCAGCTCCATTAAGCATTGTTGTTCACCCTCTCTATTTAACCTCAGGAACATTTAAGATTAAAAACAATCCTCAGTGAGGACCATAAACTAGACATATTTTGGTGAAATTCAATATTGATTTAGTTGAAAAAGAAAGGGAAAAGTAGAATCTGAGACAATCACTGATGGTTTTGCAGATTTTGCAGCGGTGGAGAAAAACTCCATCATTTGGTTTCTGATATTAGGAGCCTGTTACATTGGCACACCAATAAATCTTTCTACTCCTGGCTTATATAATGTATGATTCTCCTGCTGCTCCAGTAACCACACAGGCTGCTACTCTGCAGACTTTTTCTCTCTGTTCTTCAACACTGTACATCTGAGCCATGTACTTGTTCCATTTTGTTCACTCTGTCACCAAGATCGTTGTGCTGCAAAGGGCTCTGTCTGATTACATATCGAGCTCTGAAAAACACAGCAGGCCTGTGGGTCTGCTCCATTCAAACAACTCCAACTGTCCAGCCCTGTTGGGAAAGTCCCTTGTTTTGCTTTTCCACACGTGTGTACCTGCCTGGAAGTGCCAGCCTGGTTTATTATGGGCATTTGGAAACATACACAACACACCTGAAGCTAAGTGAATCAGCTGTTTATTAGCACAAGCCTCAGCGCCCCATCTACTACTACTGCTACAACTGCTATACAGAATTTTTTGCACCATCTCAGATTACTCATGGAGTCAGATTAGAAAATGTTTGTTCACACCCTCTTAATGTGAATGATCATCATGTGTCTGTGCTTCCTATAACAAATTACTACTAAAAATGAACACAAGAACAAGAACAAGTTAAGGCACAACCCAGTGACTACTGGACTGACATCATAATAACACACGTAACACACTTTTCTTGCTGTGTAAATTTCACAAATAGAGGACATAAAGTCTGAGGAAAATCTGTTGCTATGGTCACTATTACAGCTCTGTCACTAGCACATGAATGTTGTTTTGGGGCATTTGCTGAGATGACTGATGCTCAGAAGAATCTCTTGTTGATATTCACAAAATTTACATGTTACAAATTTGCATGTGACTGATGTAGACAGATATGTAGACAAACAGAGTAACGCATTCAGTATTTCCTGATCACTTGTGGCAGTGTGGATTCAAAACTTCAATTAGTCCTTCATGTTGAGGAATAAAAAAGTACAGAAATTGCTGAACTGAGAAGTAACTTAACAGTATGAAAAAATCTGCTTTGATCTGGTCATTTTGTGGTGGGGGAACTCCTGTATTTCGGAAATCCTGGTCACTCTTTTTCCTGACTGTAATGATAAAAATAATCCACTGAATTAAAGCTATTAACTAAATGAGGAAATGTACAATGATCCAGCTGTGGATGTCTTATATTACACTTTATGGTATAGCAGAAATAACTGTAATAGACTAATGTAAACATAGCCTATGCCTATCAGAGGCACTATTTTGACTATTCTGTAAGATATTTAATGTGGAAGTGAAATAGGAGAAGCTGCAGACGTGTCTCTTTAGATCTGCTTCTGCCAAGTGTGCTTGTCAGAGGGGAACTTTCACTGGCTAATTACAAAAGCTGGTTGTCCTGCAGTGATGAAATGTCACTAAGCGTTACATTAAAAGTTTGGGCTAAAACAGTGTCTTAGAAATTCCCTGATGTCATTCTGTAAAACCGGCTCTCGCAGTGGAACACTCCAGCTTGCATAATACAATGTGATTGTGTGAAATTCATGTGTGGAATACAAATGTAATGATTTCAGACAGGAGCTCGGCGCCTGAAACTCAAACACGTTCCCTTTGGTGGCTTTGTAAGGAGTGCAGGAGCATGTGAGAAATTGAATGACGGTTTTTAAATAAGATCAATAGCAGGGGCAAGAAGTCGGAAACATGGCAAAGGGGACGAATATCTAATAAGGAGTTAGGTCACATGGCAACAAAATATCCAAAACTCACACATGGGAATCAAGTGTTTAAGGGCTAAGCTCAAGTGAAAGTGCCTCAGAGTGATTTACATACATTAAGAAACATCAAAAGGACTCTTTGTACACCTCGGAGTCATTATTACTTCAAAAGCTTGTTTCTCTTACTTTGCAAAATTAACCATGACTACCTGTGCTCCATGCTTTACCTGTTTGAGAGACCCTGCTGTTGTTATATTAGCCCTTACAGTAAGTGCAAAAGGGGCCAGTGACCCCCCACATCTCTGGGTGTTTTGTGCTGCAGTGGGCTGCAGAAGACTGACTCAACTCACAATGGGAAGCCTCATCAGCCCTCTCTCGATAAACCATAAGTCAGCTGTGTATGTTTTTTTTTTTTATTGTGTGCAGTGTTTGGCTAAGCAAACAACAAGCCTGTGTTTGGACAACCATATAGGTGCTCCCCACCACCACCACATGCTGGGAAGGGAGGGACCTCTCTGACAACAAGTCTCCTGTTTTGTCAAATGCCTTTTTCCCTCTTTGTCATAATAAAGGTGGTCACTGGAGAGACAGCGAGCATGGATAACTAAATGTGATTTAATAACCCACGATCACACAGGCTCGCACAGTCTGCAATGCAAAAAGCCCTGTTGTTACCACGGAAACCATGTTTGCCGAGTGTGGGTGATAAATTGCAGTAGTATCTGCCTAATAATTTGTATTATCTGCGCTGGATGTTTAGATTATCATGTAAATAGGGGGACGTGCCAGGCGACAGCAGGTAGGAGCTGAAGGCTGGTGAATAGAGTAGATCAAATACAACAGTTGAGCAATCACCTTGTGTGGGTGTGCCAAGAAACACGCAGCAAAGGACTAAGGTAAGCCACAATTATTTCTTTTCTTCAAGATAGCGTCTTTTTGAAAGCATTAAAACGTAAAGACAGAGAGAATTTTTTTTGTGTGTAATGACAAACCACAAGGAGGAAGTCTTCAAGTTGCTAAAACTGGTGACTCTTTGGTTTCAACACATTCCTCTAGAGTAAAAAAAATCCCCTGCTTTGTCACCGCACTATAAAAGAGCTGAGCTTTGGTCACACATGTTCACTTTGATGTGATCCGGCTCATTACTCAAAGGGTAAGAAACTAGCTTTTCTTCAAATCATTCCTCTCTCAGTGTTTGTTTCAATGCTTCTGCCAGTTTCCTTTAGTCCTTATTTTGTACGTCCTTCAAAATAAGATGCAGGAACTAGATATATAGACACTGTTTGATGACAAAAGCGTAGTGGAAATGTACCGGCTAAAGCTCTGGGATGCTCAGAGCATCATAATGAAGCTGGTGTAGTTAAGTCATTATGTTTATGAGGGTCATCATTTTCACAACATGCTCAGTGTTTGTGCACATAGTGAGAACAGGGGCCTGTGAGTTAATGATAAAAGCATCATTGTACTGTATTTACAATACGAAGGAAGCAATAACACAGAGTTATGGTCGGTTTGCATACAAAAACCATGTGCCGGACCAAAACAGTGGCTCCTCATTAAGAGATAATTCAGCTCCACAATAAAAATTAGGAAGAAATATTACAAAACAAAGAAATAAGAGTTTATCTCTGGGTTCCTGCTGTGGTCTCTCAGCTTGTGAGGCAAAATTTAATGTATAAAAAAGTATAGCTGTGCTCTCTTAAACCAAGTGTCAGATGGACAATGGGTTGAAATACTGTGCTGTGCAGTGTGGTAATCTCTTTCCATTCTGTCTTATCAGCAGAGCTTAAAGCCCTCGAGGAAACGATGAGCGTTGGTTTATCGGTGGGGACAGGGAAACCACGCCGTCTCGCCGGGTTTGTTCCAGGCAGCTGACCCAATAAGAAGCCTCCGTCTCCTGTGGTTCTGACTGTCTGACAGATCAAACCTCCCTGTGCTGCCGTGTACTCACCCCCACCACCACCACCCACTCCTCCCCTGGGTCGGGGGGACCTAATGTGACACGTCTCGATTCCTGACTGACTGACTGAGTTTCACTGCCGCCACCATGCAGGAGTGCCACACCGGCCTGTGTCTGTCTGTCTACATCATCACATTTGTGCTGGGGTTCCCGGCCAATGTCCTCGCCTTCTACACTTTCTGCAAGAAAGTCAGGCAGAAAGCCACCCCCATTGACATCCTGCTCCTCAACCTGACCATCTCTGACCTCCTCTTCCTCCTCTTCCTGCCCTTTAAGATGCAGGAGGTGATGAACAACATGGAGTGGAACATGCCCTATTTCCTCTGCCCACTGTCCGGCTTCATCTTCTACATGACCATCTACAACAGCACCTTCTGCCTCACTGCAGTCAGCGTGGAGCGCTACCTGGGTGTGGCATTCCCCATCCAGCATTCCCTGAGGCGACGACCTGTGTACGCTGTTGCAGCCAGCATCTTCTTCTGGATTTTCTCCTTCCTCCACCTCAGCATTGTGTTCATCATACCCCTTATCCCCTCTGAAGAAGATCCAATTGACACCTTAGACTTCAATGCTTCAATGCCGAACAGGGTGGTGTGTTATGAGAATTTTACAAAAGCTCAGCTGAATATCCTCCTCCCTGTACGTCTGGAGCTCTGTGTGGTACTTTTCTGCATCCCTTTCCTGATTTGCAGTTACTGCTACATTAATTTCATCAGGATTTTATCCAAGCTGCACCACATTGACCGCCGCCGGCGCTACCGGGCCATTGGCATGGCTTTGGGAACATTGCTGGTGTTCGCTTTATGTTTTGGCCCTTACAACATTTCTCACATTGTGGGTTTTATTGAATGGAGAAGTCCCCTCTGGCGAGACAAGGCCCTGCTGTGCAGCACCTTCAACGCTTGTCTAGACCCTCTTATTTTCTACTTCTCCTCCTCTGCTGTGAGAGGGAATGTGGGTGGCCTGATAAAAGGGGTTAAAAGTCAACTAAACAGGTACTTCTCCTGTCACCTGTCCTGTGGGAGCTTGAGGGGGGAAAGTGAAAAGACCACACAAGATAAGGAACAAACACAAGAGGAGATCAATGCTATCTGAGCTAACTGAAAGAGAGCTGTGGGCAGCTGCCTTTGCTAATTTGTTATTTCTTCATCCCTGGAAGCAGGAAATTAATGCTGTGTTTATGTTTTTATGTGTGAGAAAATGACTTGGCATACTGCACACAGCGTGGCTTGCGTCTGTTTGACTCTGTGATGAACTTCCGATTTGCAAACCAGACCAGAGAGGAAACCTCTTTATCTTTCTGAGCAGGCCACTGCTATTCTGTGTTTTATGCAGTGTAATGTGTAAAACCACAGGGACTTTGAACTGTCACATTCAAAAGAATTTTTTTTTTTTTTTTGTTACACATGAGCTGGATTTTCCAAGATCTCCAGTGATGCTGTCAGATGTCATGGAGCTCCGTGGTAGAAACGCCCGACTAATGAACATTTAAGCAACAGCTTTAGACGTCATCTCCAAGCAATGGGAGATAAAGGCTTCCCACCAGCTCTAACCACAAACAGGATATGTCATCTGTTACATGTTGTATGTCAAGAGTTCACTGGAGACTGAGTTTTGTAATATTTAAGTATGTTGAAAATGACTAGGAGCTGTAACTGCTACAAAACCATGCATTGTGTGCAGTTTATGTATAGTTTGCTTTATACGTGAACAGACAATGTTTTTGTTTATTTTCTTGCCGCACATGACTGTGGACATTGTAGCTTATACTGCATTACATTTATACTGTACTTTGATTAGAATGTGTCAAATGACACATTGAACCGTATGTGGTACTGAAGTAGCACAATATAAATAATATGCATGAAAAATGTCTGAATGCTGTATGAGAAGGGCTGTGACTGCATGTGACAAAATACAGAAGAATTATTTTCATACGCAAATCATATAAACATTTATTTTACATAACCTGTGACTCATAAATGTCTCTGTGAAAGTGCATCCACATATACGTGAGCAAAGAAATGAAAAACACACACAGACAAATCATGTGATGACACATTTATGACTAATAGATTTGCATGGGCAATGGTCAGGTACAAGGAAATTGTATTTGTGTGTGCGTGTGTGTGTGTGAAAAGGGAGGAGTAAGGGTTATTTTTTGTATGCATAAGTGATGAATGTGAACATTTTTTATATAAACAGACGCTGCCTCACCTGAACTTAGATGTGTTCACCAGATAATCAGCCATATTGAACACATTTTCTTACCCATAATGACTTTACAGAAGCAGTTTAGAATGAAAGATGAGGATTAAGAATGAGCAAAAGCAAATTTACTGAAAAGGAAAAAAAGGGTGTTTTTTGACATCACTAATCTGGTTCTGCTGCTGATGCATCATCTCGCTCTGAATTTAATGGTCATTATTACTGGCAGCGCAAGGCGCTCTTGGCAGTGCAGACAGGCCTAAATTTAAAAGGAACTTCCTCCAACACGTGAATCAAGATCTCGCCCCACACACTGCAAACATAAACAATGCTATCACACAGGCAAGCGCTGGCATCGACCGTAATCCTGTTTGGTGAGGATTAGGCCTGCGCGGAGGTTGAGCTGATCACTGTATCTGTTTGACAGGTGGATCATGCATGAAGCATTCATTTTGACACACAGACCCGAGTGAATGAGTAAGATGTGCGGGCTACAAGCCACTGACACAATGAGTAAAATCCAGAAACATGCTAGTCAGCACGCCATAGCGGTAAAAGGGTTACAGAGATAAATAGCTTTGATGTGAAGAAAGGAATCAGCGATGCATCAGTGTTTGGAGGATATACAGTGGTGCATGTGAAAGAACAGCATAATATATACAGCACATGAAACTACGTTCAAAAATCAAATGAGAGAGAAAGAGAGAGAAAGGTGGGGGGAGGGGGGCGCACCCATTTTCATGATGCAGAGGAAACTGTTGATTAGAATTAATTCTCATTTATCTGGAGAGGACTTGAATTTGTGTGATGTTGTTTGTCAAAGGCTGGTCTGCTTAGATGAGCCGCATTCAACATCCATTGGTCCTTTTTTTTTTTCTTCTTTTTTTTGTCCTCTCTCTCCTATTTCATTTTGTGTTTCCTGGAAGACAATAATTGGTTGTTGCGTCAATGTTGACTTTTTCCTAACAACGTGTGATAGGTCACAGGGACTAGGCAATAAGAGAAACAGCTCAGAATGAGTGTGTGCACGTGTGCGTGTGTGTGTGGGGGACTTGTTTGCCAAAGGCAGAGGAGACTATTGTACTCACATGACATCATTTTCCCTTTTCACACAGATGTTTGACTGCTGTGGACAACCAGATCACATGAATTAAACACAGTTTTCTTTTCTTAACAACTTCCTCTAGTTCTTAGCAAAGAGGCTTCTTCACTCACCTTCCAATAAAAACACAACGGTCACTGCAGATAGGAAACACATCTTGAGGATATTCAAGTGTGCAACCAGTTCATTAGGGGAAGCATCTGAAAAGTAGAGAATAAAAAAAGAAAAGAAAGGACAACACTGATTAGCACTGACTTACCATGGTATTGAGCACGACAGAATGAAATCAAGGAGGTTGAACTGGCTTCGGTTGATGGACGTTTACCTCCTTCCTGGGAGGAGAGGTGTTTAAACATTGATTGGGAAAATCATTAATTTGTTCAAGTATGCAGCATTGCAGGCAATCTGTTGCCTTGGAATGATCGATGTCTGACCCACATTAACAGTCAACTAGGGCAAACACTGAGCAAGTGACTTGTGGCATGAGAGGTTCAGTCGTGTCTGAACTCAGTGTTGGTGCAGATTGTGTAATTTATTTAGACCAGAAATGTAAGAGGTTGTTTTGGGGGATCGGGGGTTTGCAGTTCATTTTCCGCATGGATCAGGGGGAGTGACTCAGAGCTGGAGCAGGTCCAAGAGCTGGATGTGCATGAAAACATCCTGGTCGAAGCGTCAAGGATGAGAATCGAGCGACTGGAATATATCATATCTATCTTGTGGATGAAAGGTCAAAGATACAAGCCTGTAGATTATTATTAAAGCAGCTCTTACGTTATGTTTCATTATGAGTCAAATGATGTGAAGGAGGTCATGACAGTATTATCAGAATCAGAGCTCTTTTTTTAGGATCTTTGACTGTTTCAGTTTTCTGCAACTTCATTGTTTTGGTCCAGTCAAGGTTAGAAAACAGAAACAGTCCAAACTGGGGCTAAAAGGAGAGTGAGCACTGGACTTACAGTCACCACCGACCCCAAATAACAATAATATTGCATAATGAAATTAATGTAATTTAGCAACTGCTGCAAAACAAGTTCATCACGTCTCCTCATCAACCACATGCTGCGCTTTGTGGAAATCTGAACATACGTTCAGCAGTTTAAACCAGGCTACTTTCACATTCTAGGTCAGCTTGGTGCAGTGTTGTTTTTTTCTGTCCAACCTGCAATGACACATGCTCTAAATTTACTACAGCAATGATTCATAGCTCTGACAGGCTTCTTCTGTATAACAAACAGTGGGTATCATACTATTTACAGCCATCTGTCACACCAAAGTGACAGAAGAAAAAACAGTGTCTCAGAAGAAGAAAAAAGTTGAAATAACTGGAGGTGATGGGCATAACATGAAGTCACATTTTTTAAAAGAACATTTGGAATAACATTGTTAGGAAGCTTCCAAATTTAACCGGTGAAAGTAAGTCTTCTTTTATTTACCCCAAGTGAAGGAGGCAGTCAGAGGCGAGGTGATGGTGGGGTGGTCCTGCACCCCACAGGTGAAGGTGATCCCTGTGTCCAGAGACTGCTTGGTCGGGAGAAAAAACACGCTGAAGAGGTAGACGTCCTGACTGTGGTTGTCCATTAGTTGTACACACTTGGGCTGGTGCGACTTTGTGGAGTTCACCAACCAATCTGAGGACAGCAATGCTCCGTAGGTCACGTGCTCAGACAGGTGAGGGTGAGGGCTGACGGCAGGGAGGGTGCAATTGGTGACTGACAGGTGATCGATATCAGCTGCTGTGCTCTGGTAGGTCCAGGTGAGGGTGAGCTCGCTGGGGTAGAATCCCCCGGTGAGACAGACGAGAGCCCACTGACCAGTCAGTGGGTCTGGGGGAATCTGGAGGTATATTTTGGGAAGATGAGGCGGTGCTGCCAGTGGAGGAGGGATAAAGAACACAGCATACGCATCACATGAGATTCACTGTGCAATGTTTGATACTGAAGTGACAAATAATCAAATACAACAATGGAAGATAGGCCAGACATATGAAAATAATACTAGTCCATATGTAGCCATCTAAACAAGGATGAATACAAAATCTGCAATTTGTACAAAAATGAACAGGTTGCAGTATGTGCGTGTTGGACAAAATCAATGCATCAGTAGAACACTGTGAGAAGTGAAATAAGAAAACCCTGATGAATTACGTTGGTGTCTTCCACTAAATTGCTCCTCTGAATCACCCTGCTATTACCATCACCACTCTTATTTCCTACTGCTTCTTCTGCTCCTTCTTCTATCTATGATTACCATTTGTGCTGTACATCATTGAAGACAGTTATGAGATGATAAGAAAAAGAGGGTATTTCACATGAAATATATGATTGGAGAAATCTTAAATAGATGTAAAGCAGAATGAACCTGGAATATTAGATTTAAACAAGAATAAAAAAGAGAAAAAATGCACAGTATCAAATGTTATTTGGTGGAGGCAACATTGCAGCCAAAGAGAATCAAAAGGCATCTTTTCTTCCGCATGGAGGATTTCCACATAATAATTTAGCCATCCCTCCCTGCCTTGTTTTCTGGTGAGTTTCAATTCCCTGGGCAAGATCGATACAAGGCACTGCGCATGGTGCCGGGGTGATTATTTCTAGATCTGTCATGAAACTGCTCAGGCAAAAAGATGAACTCTGAGGGAATTTCACATGACTTGAATTCTTATAGATCGGGCCTGGCCATTCGTTTTTATGGCGATGCATGGTCCACACAGCCACTCGCACTTGTATTAAACTGCCTCACTCTAAACACTGAGGCCCTGGTGCACAAAAAGATACAAATGAGACATAATTACCGGGGTGGCAACAAAGCACAGCAGCTCTAATGAATTGCAAGCATGTTCACTTCTGAAACCAGCTATTTGTTTCTCACCCAGGACGATCAGCTCGGTGCCGTTGCCCCTCTCTGGGTCTTTCTGCAGGACATTCACCTCGCAGTAATACCTCCCAGAATCCTCCAGTGCGACCTGAGTAATCTTCAGGGACGAGGTTTGATTCTTCTCCTCAAAGATGTGCCTGGATGACTCTGGGATGAGCTGCTGTTCCGGCTTCATTTTGAACCACTGAACCCCGTACTTTAGGGATTCAACTTTGAAATGACAGGACAGGATTGCCGTTTCACCCCGCATCACAGTGAGGGAGGGAGGATACTGTCTAACCCTCATTCCCGCTGGGGTCGCTGTCAGGGCTAAAGACAGAGCCATTAATACAACATGCCATACAAGCAACTTCTAAAAAGCGCAGAGAAGCCCTGCAGGTCAACTACAAACACTTTAAATGTGTGTTTAGTATGCTGGGGTGACAGCTGGGAGCAAAGTTTATCAGACAAAGACCATGAGACGGGAAAACTCTCACTACCCTAAAAATAAACCAACTGGATGTCAATTTAGCCCAATTTTACATGTCACCAGACACTTATTGAATGACTTCAGTGTGATGAAGTTCACCTATATCAACAAGTGCTGTTTTCTACAACATCATTCTTTTTACGACCAAGACTAAAGCAGACACCCTTGAATCTAAAAGATTTCAACAGCTTTAGAATAGCTGTTTGATTGTAGTGATTACTTGTCTAAGCCAAGTGTGATGAAGTGATTATTAAGTGTGATGATGAAATCCTGCAGAAAAGATAAGCAAAACACTCAGTCTCCGTGGGTGCAGCAGACAGGGAACATCGGCAAACATGACAGCAACAGTCTAACAAAGAGGTTGCATCTCTCCACCTTTGACTTTTATTCATTATTAAAGGGAGAGCGGAGGTGGAAGACTCGTTTGTTCTGTTGTGACTCTTTGCAGAAAGACATATTTTTGTTGCAGGTGACACATTTGAAGGAGTTATAATGTAAATCTATGTTACGTCATTACATATTGCAAAGTATAACATTTTCATTTAATGAACTAAAGCTTGATAGATATCGTTAAACTGTAATGACTGAGCTTTTGGTGACAAACACAAGACATTTTCTGACATGACTGACCTGATGCCCGGCCTGCCAACAAAAGAAGCAAACACAGGTGAGGCAGCGTTGCCATTACGCTGCTGTCCTTCCCTACTCCAGGCTTGACTGGCGAAATCATTTCAGGGACTCTTACACTTTGAAGCTTTACGTGCTTTTAAAATCTGATGGCGTCAGCTTGTTCTTTGGTCGCGCTCCTCGGTTAGAGGTTCTGGTTCATTAATAGGTCACGCAGCAGCAGAAACCCCAGAGAAATTTCAGAGACTGACGGGGTGACAAAAAAACTACACGTGTCAGTGTCTTGGCAGACAAAATAGGCACTTCTTCTGCATGCTGACTGAAACCACAGCGCAGCGCTGAGCGCGTGCTGCTGCCATGCCTCTACAGGCTTTCTACACGTTCCTGTTCTGCTGTGCTTGAGGCTCTTTAACTGATGTTAAAAAAATCTGATTTGTAAGGTTTTGTGTATCAATTTTAAGCAATTACTTATTACTGGAAGAATGAGTATAATGTTTTTGCAGAAAGCTCGAGGCCACAGAGGGTTTGTACTTACAGTTATCTGAAACATGTGCTCATTAATGAAAAAGCAAACAAACAAAGAAACCTTGATACAAGTAAAAGTAACGACCATTAAAAGAAGCTTCGTATTTTTCAGTTGTTTACGAGACATAACACGTTCTTTCTTCTTGTTTCGCAGATTTGCAGCATATTACTGAACGTGTTGATGTATTCCACAACTCTTGTTTTGATTTTGGCTTTTGGAGTTTTTTGTGTACTGTTCAGCTGTAAATATGAGTTTCCTGAGTGGCCTAATGAGCTACAGCATAATGCATTCAGATCTGCGTTCCTCTGGGGAAGGTGGGGGAGAGGAAAACTTGTGAGGCTAGGTGTAATCATCATCATCAAAGCAAGAAACAAAAGTTTCAAAACGCAAGTTCAATTGAGGGAAACTGTCCGCTGTGAACACATCACTGACAATCCACTCGGTGAAGACTTGACAACTGCAGTGACTCAAAGGGGCATCGCCTAGTTTTTTTCTAAGTTTGTCTCTCTTTTTTTTGACAACACATGACCTTGACAATGACCTAAGACCCACTTGTACTGCACAGCAGCCCTCTGTACTTGCCAAATCACACATTTAAAGTAAGCACACGGGCAAGAGGCGCCATAGACACCCAGTAAACTGTGAAATATCCAGCACTCTATTTGACATTTCCTGTTTTTTATGCTGTGGTTGAAACGTATCAGATGAGATGAGTGTTGTTTAAGTTATTTCACACACAGCAGCTTGATCATTACGCCTGTATAGATTTATAATAAAACTAAAATAATAATTCATCATAATAGATTAGATCCTAAGGCCATTATCAGTTTGTTTGATGATTAATGACTAAATAGAAGAGGACTGAAAATGAGGAGACACAGATGTTTACTGATGATAAAAGTGAGATAAGTGGAGAGTGTCCTTCTGTGCATACGGTTTCTAATTTGTGGTGACAACCCAACAAAGCAACAAACCTTCCAAACAAAACTCTACAAAACAAAACACCTCATTTTAATCAAACTGGACCCAGACTGACTCGTTTTCATATGAACGAATGGTAAGGACAGCAAAATCATTTGCCATTTGTTGGCATCTAATTTAAGGGGACAATGTCTCATCGAACTAAAGATTCAGACATTTTAATGATAGGAAAAAAAAACCTTGCAAACACAACAAAAGCTGAGAGTCTTTACTCAGCAGGAAGCAAAAAGCAGCCTCACCTGGTTTCTAACCACAGGGGCCAACAAGAGAGAGAGAGAGAGAGAGAGAGAGCCAGGCTCCCAGCAACAAACCACACACAGTGACTTCTGTTAAAAACAAAATCGTTTTTTATTTTTTTTGTCTCCCTCCATTTGATATCATTTTAAACTCCACTTGATGGATTTTGAAAAAAAAAGAAAAAAAGAAAAAAAAAACAGGAGACGTTCTCCAAAATAAAAGTTAAAGAAGGACAAGTTCAGCAACTAAAAGAATCAAAAAGAGTACAATCATCACTTCACAACACTGAACATCTGTCAGTGCAGAAGAAGACAAGTGTTTTGTTCCTTTCCTTGTGTTTTTTTTTTTTTTTTAATTCCTGTCTCGTGTGTTTACACTGATGATGAGATCTTGAAAAATGTATCAAACACTTGTAATTCTGGTCTGTGTTGTGAATGAACCAAACACGTCTGCCCTGTGTGGATCAGACAACACAGGTACACACATACTGTTTAACGATCCTTGAAATACTCATGATCATCGCACAGCTCAATACACACTCGCACATAGATGCACTGGTATACACACTCTTACATGCTCTACAGACACACACACACATACAAACACACCATTTACATCTTTTATCAGCAATGGCAGAGTGGGTGCACATGGAGTACTAAAGGAGTGGCAGGGCAGAACTTCTTACAGGATATTACCACGCAAAAAGGAATGGAGGACAGGAGGAAGGAAGGAAACTGCGTGTGTGTGTGTAGAGAGAGAGAGAGAGAGAGAGAGAGAGAAAGTATAAAGTAGGGGCGAGAGAGAGGGAGATGGGTTCCACATTCAACACTAACCTAAGCCAACTCATTCCCTCAATTATACACGGTGGGTTCTTCTGGTAAAATGTGTTATTAGTTTCCAAATGAGACATTTTTCATTACTGTACAGTGAGGGTTCCTGCAGTCTCCTCACTTTTATTGCCCTCTTGAGGCATACAGCACATGACAAGCCCCTATCATGCATCCTGTCATGTACCCCCCAGCCTCCAGCGCCCCTCGCACAGTAATAAGACACTTGTAGCCGGCATCGGTGACTTCGTCACAGCCAGGCATCCCTACTATTTCATAACTGCAAAATAAATCAGCACAAAAACACCAGTTGGTGCTGTCACTTTTGAAAGAAATCCAAGTTTCCCCTGTCAGTTCTCAGCACCACAACCAATATTTACCCCTAGTTTGATTGACAAGGAAAATGCCAGGCGTGGGCTTGTGATTCACAGAGGCCAAGTAATGGGACTCTTTCTATGTTGGAGATGTGAGGTGGGCGACTTAATGACAAGGGGAGACATGGTGTGTTAGATGCCTTCATTGTGTTGCATATGGTCTGCGCGAAACGTTGCTGCTGCTCAACTGGTGGAGTGCAGCACGCTGTTAATTAGCCAGACACTAGTGTTCTTGGAGAGGTGAGTGATTGACAAGATGCCATCTGCAGTAGCAGTGTGGAAGAGGGCGAGGCCTCCATGGACCCACATCTTTGCTGCAAGCTGAGGTTGTAAATATATACAGAGCACCTGAGCTGCATGATGTTCATACAGAATCTATTCAACAAATATCAGCTAAATACTGACAAAAAAAACACTACACACTAAAAAAGACTCCTATCTATCTATCTATCTATCTATCTATCTATCTATCTATCTATCTATCTATCTATCTATCTATCTATCTATCTATCTATCTATCTATCTATCTATCTATCTATCTATCTATCTATCTATCTATCTATCATGTGACTTAAATAAACAAAGCCTACGTCCTGTCAAACACCTGAAGTGCTCACTGTTATAGACACTTTCCTTGTCACAGTGCTCTCTAGCATGCTCTAATATACTCATTAGCTGTGGTAATGGAACAGTACTGGGCCTTAATAGACTTGCAACATTGACTTTGCCCATGAGAACTGAATGAGCCTGTAGATAGTTGGTAAACAATGGATAATTAGGATAATATATGGGAATTAAGCATGCTTTGCTGTAAAGGACGCGAGCGTGGTTCTGGAGCAGTGATAATCATTCATATACAGTCACTCTGCGTAGCATATCCTTTCGGTGTGCTGACTCTGGCGGTGCAATGTTAGCAATTTCCCATGTTATCAAATCACAGCCTCTTACATATAATTTTTTACTTCATATTGCGTACTCACACCTAATCTTTGAGTAATTTATATCCAGGCATTAGACTCTAGATACATAGTATCAGTATAGCTGACATTCGCAATTGCAAAAATGATCAGGTTACATCTCTGTCATTACTAATAAAATATAGTGCAATGCGACAGCACCCAACAAATTGCACGTACAGTGTAAAAGCCTGGGGAGCATGTTGGTTAACACTTTATTATGTAGCAAAAACAAACAACAAATACTAGCCCGGATTGACTTGAAAAGAAAAACAAATGATTAATTCTTCATTCCCTGCATCTGAACCATAGCTCTGAACACACAGTTTACTGAGCTGACATTATAGCTCGCCCAAATAGTTTCAGAGAAGGGCTTAAAATCGATGTGCAATTAGAGGTGTCTTGTATCAGGCATGATGAATTATGCTCTCTGTTCTAAGGCTGGTCTATAGACACTTGATCAATTTAGCTTCAAGGGACCTGCTAAGGCAGGCCGGGGAGAAATTGCTCTATTCCAAAGCCATTCAGTTGAATGTATTGATTAACCATTGCACTCTGTATTGAAGGTGTGTTTGGGATCTGTTCAACGTAGCAAGGGTGCTGTAGGAGAGGCAGCCTGAGCCTGCCACCACACATAAAACAAAGACAGAGGTACATTCAGACCTGCACTTCTCCTGCTATTCAAGTCTCGACTTTAAAGCACCATAATTATTTCACTGTTTCACTACAACAGTTCAGGAACAATGTGCAGTATCTGTCCTTACACCCTAAAGAGCTTAATTACCCGACTCCTCTCAGCAAAGGCACAGTGATCCGAAACTGTTAAATGTATTTCAAAATGTTATACAATCCCTGCTCCTAGAGTCCATGTCATAACACAGCACTGCACAGCAAAAAGTGTCATTCATTTAACCACACAGATCCAACGTCTTTTCTGGCTATTGCAGGTGTAAATGTCTTAATTAAATCTCTGAATAAACAAAAGCATGTGCTGCAACCTATCAATACATGCCACTTTTGTGAGCTCCACACCACACTTTTCATGCACCTTGTTAACAAAGATTCTGTAAACAGATTATCATAACCTTCAGCTGCAGGAGCCAATCAACATTTTCTCATCAGGGTGCACCGAATGTAATTAGGGGCCGAGCAAACGTCTTGTTTATATCACTGTAAACTCACTGAACCCCAGTTGGGGTGTTATTTATACACTTGAAGTAGGCCAGACTGTGTTTGTGATCAAGGCTATGTTAATGCTATTCATATTACACTGTGCAACCACAAATAGTGTGTGGTACTCCCTCCCACGGGAAAGACCACAGCGCTCAAGTTTGGAAAGGCAATATGAGCGGCTGTCTGTCTTCTTTCCAATGAAATGGAGAGTTCACTGTCTGGTTAGTGTCATCCCATCTCCCTCTGGCTCTCAGCTTTTGGATTTGCATTGTCAGGGTATCCTCCCACAGGCCCGTCGGAGCGGGTGCTCTCTCAACACCATCCTTGTCTACCCTCAAATAGTGCACCCTGGGGATCGGCTGCCTTCTTGCCCACACCTCTCCAGTCCTCCTCTCTGACACCACGTGTGACTCATTTACATACATGACTCATGAAAAAACATGTTCTTTTGCTGCTTGTTTGTACAAATGCCCAGATTCTGTTTATCACCACCACCACTTCAAGTCATACTCCCCCTACCCTCCCCTCCTTGCCTTCCCCCTCCCACCGCCTCCATTTGAACCCTTTTCCCATAAACCCAAACATAACATACAATGTTTGATTCTTGTTCTTGTTTCTTTTTTCTTTTTTTTTTTTCAAAATCCACCCATACACAAACACTGACGTGCTTTTTTCAAACCCACATTGAGAAACATGACAGCATGTTATTTTTTGTCTGTTTTTTTTTTTTTGGTTTGTTTTTGTTGTTGTTTTTTTTTTTTTTTCTTTCAGTTTTTTTTTTTTTTTTTTTTATCAAGGCA
>OMNW01004812.1:1785-13523 GCA_900303245.1 Selene dorsalis | reverse complement strand
TTCTTTGGCATACACTCAAAGGGATCACAAGAATGACCAAACACACCAGAGCAGCACGAGTTGTTACACTGGAGACAGTGCTGCATTAGTAATGAGATGACTGAGAGTGTGACAGCTCTGTCTGGCTTCGCTGACAGACGCACATGCACACACACACACACACACACACACACACACACACACACACACACACACACACACACACACACACACAGTTACAAATACAGAATCAGCTACTAAAATAGCATTTAGATCAAGTAGCTGCTGGCAGATATGGAAAGTAAGTAAGTAAAATTATTGTACAGCACAGTTTTAAAGGTACGTTACTACTACTATACCATCTCATACATATCACACTTTATGCTACTGCATTTGTCTGATATGTTATTAGTCAGTAAGAGAGAAAAAAGTCTTGACACAAATTTGTGCTTCAGATCTCAGAGGGGCTTGACTCCCGGAGGGGGAACCACTGTATGTCCAGTAAATTCATAAGCCCCACCACCTACAACTGAAAAATGCTGATTACAGATTGATGCCTCACAACAATCCAATTTGATTATATAATAATGTCAACAAGACCTGATGGATTTACTTTTTTAACACATAATATGTTGTTAACATTACTTATTTTTGCTTGTATGTATTATATATCTGCTATCGTTTTCAGTGGTAGGCAGGACACTAACAAAGAGGCAGGTACATGAAACGAGGGAAGAGTTCAATGACATCTGTAAATATTTGCTTAGCTCTCAGTTTTAAATGACTTGCCAGAGGCTTTATGGTCTGAAGTGTCGAAATGACATGAGAGCCTTGTGACAAGCAGAAAGACAGAGACACAACATAATGGAGACAGACAGACAAACAGCAGTTACAACACAATTGATGTGGGACACTGTGGAAAATGAGTGGAATGCCTTTCTTTGACAAGTAATATGAAAAAAAGTTTTTGAAGAATTGTTCTCAGATGCAACACAAATTAAACTATTTCTGAATAGAAAAATCAATTCTTCACTCCCTGATGAGTATTTCCCAGTTCTGGATTCTGCTTGTTCATAGTCTCCCTCTCCTTTGTTTAACCGCTCAATAACATTTACATTAAAGTACCCGACAAACACATGTGCAGAACAAACCAACCGACTTTTACAGGCAAGTTGGAAACAGGATGTGTGCTCGGAGACCGAAAGGAAGTCTTAAATAACAGTCAATGGAAACTGTCATGAATCACAAATGAACTGCTACAAACTGTAAGGAAAGGTTTGATGTATCAGAAATGTGAACTTGAATGTTGATGTGTGATATGCAGGTTGTTAATATTACAGGTTAGAAGAATTTCACAAACAAATTCTTTTTTCACATCATTAAACCACTCAGCTACAAAAATCTTTAGGTTTCAGGAAAAGGTTTGCCAACGCTCAACCTTTCTACGGGAACCTGATGTCTGAGCCTGTTTGTTCCAATGTCCGATTACACAAAGTCAATAATAGTTTAGTCCGACATGAAGGTGTCTTCTTACAAGGGAAACACTTCTTTCAAGTAGCACTTGATCATTTAAGTGAACTGCTCAAACAAACTTTCAATGAGTAGGTGTGAGAATGAGCGCTGCCGCCATTTCTGAGAAATGAAAACAGCCTCATCACCATATTTTCCAGTTTGATTTAGACAGTAAGGCTTCAACTGCAACAGGTGGACGAAGGCACAAGTTTTGCAGATGCATGTTATAGTGTTGTTTTTTTCCGGAGGAATCACCCTGTGTGACTGGAACTATACACCAGGGAAAGGAAGGCAAAATCCCAAAAGTGTTTTTTTCTTTTGTTAGTTTTTTTTTTCACATGGAGGCATCACACTAAGAAACACACAGCTTGTGTTCCTTCTTTATGTGACCGCGTGAACAACAAACTGCTGAGTAACTGTGTCCTCATAAATTCAGCGGCTTAAAAACAGTAATACACAATGCTTTTGTTGCTTGTTTTGCTGAGTCTGGAAAAATGGGTTTCCCAAAAGAATGGCGTAATGAGAACTGCTCATAAAGTATAACCTCATTTCAATGATTGACTGTCATTCTTTCTCTCTTCGAATTTATGAGCTGCTGACAGCCACATGACTGGACATACTGCAAGCCATAACCGCAGATATCTATATAAGAACGGCTCTGTGGCACAGCCCTACATCACCATCAGCGTGTCTTTCACCAAACACATCGATACAGACACAGGTAAGCAGCTGCAGCAAAGAAACACACACACACACAAACAGATGTGCACACACACTTCCTGTTATGCAGGTGCACAGATGCAAAGTAGAATAGGAGACTCATTAAGATGAAAGAGAGTTTGTGGGAAGGATGAGACAGAGATTCAAAGAAAGCTGATGATGTGGTAGTGAACATGTGACAGTCGACGTTGGGGCAGAAAATGTTTCAGAAACAAAGCATAAGTGAAAGAGTTCAGTCACAGCAGTGTGTTTCCTGAGAGTCACGGCGGATCTCTTTGCCTTTGCTCTTTGTGTGTCTGTCAGGATGAAGCTGCTGTTGGTTGCTGCTGCTGTTCTGGCTGTGGCCAGCTGTGCCAGCGTTTCCCTGGAGGACCTGGAGTTCCACGCCTGGAAACTTAAGTTTGGTGAGACAGTGGAGATTATTGTTTGACTGTTTGTTGTGGTCTTGAAGTCTTTATCTTGATGCTGTGTGGTTGTGTGTTAAGATCTTGCCTGGGGTGCCTCAATTTTGAGAGAAATGTGGTCTCATTTACATGTAACCACACAACTAATGAAGGCAAATAACTTAACTAGTATTTTACTGATTCATAATCTTTCACTGACCATTGTCCTCTGATTCTTTCTTTGCTGACTGACAGGAAGGTCCTACAGCTCTCCATCAGAGGAGGCTCAACGCAAGCAAGTATGGCTCAACAACCGCAGACTGGTGCTAGTGCACAATATCATGGCTGATGAGGGCATCAAGTCCTACCGCCTTGGCATGACTTACTTTGCTGACATGGTAGGTACCGGAAAAAGTGTGTGTTTCTGTCAACAATTAGGTTTGAACTTTTACCACTCGTTGAAATAATGCAATGACTAAATGCAATCAGTCACACAGACACCGTGATGGGCATTTTGGATAACAATCTCTAAATTCTCTCCCTCTTCACCAGGACAATGAGGAGTACAAGCGCCTGATTTCTCAGGGCTGCCTGCGCTTCTTCAATGCATCTATGCCTCGCCAGGGGTCTGCCTTCCTCCGGCTGCCCAAAGGCAATGATCTGCCAAACACCGTTGACTGGAGGGACAAAGGATATGTCACTGATGTCAAAGATCAGAAGGAGTGTGGTTCCTGCTGGGCCTTCAGCACAGTATGTAAAATCTCAGTAAAGCAGATTTTATGCACTTTAATCTAATGTTTCCTAGTAAAAAAATATCACCTCTCGCTCTTCCAGACTGGCTCTCTGGAGGGTCAGAACTTCAGGAAGACAGGAAAGCTGGTGTCCTTGAGTGAGCAGCAGCTAGTTGACTGCTCTGGTGACTACGGCAACATGGGCTGCATGGGAGGCTTGATGGACAACGCCTTCAAGTACATCCAAGCCAATGGAGGAATTGATACAGAGGAGTCCTATCCTTATGAGGCCGAGGTAAAAAGATGTTTGTACATGACTCAGTGTGGATCTTAGTCATAATCTTTCAATGAAACAACCGCATTTGTCAGAGCAAGTGGTGTGTGAAGTGTGAAAACTAGTTGCATATCTGAGAGCTGTACAATGCTGCCATCTTGTGGACAAAATGTTTTGTACATCTATACCCAAGCAGACTTACAGTGTAAAAGTTACAGAAACATAAAATATTATGAACTTATGCCCCAGTCAGAAGTTACATCTGTTGGGAATAGATGACTTGGTAAATCATTTGGCGAATGACAATATTTTCTCTGTATAGGATGGAGAGTGCCGCTTCAAACCTGAGAATATTGGGGCCAAATGCACAGGCTATGTTGATGTGAAACAAGGTGATGAAGATGCCCTGCAGGAGGCTGTGGCCACAATCGGACCTGTGTCCGTGGGCATCGATGCTTCTCAATCGTCTTTCCAGCTCTATGAATCTGGTAAACAGTCTTAAACACTATGCTGCTTCTGCCCGATCATACCCTGATCAAACACATGAGGAAATTAGAAGTACTAATAATTGATTTTGTCCTATCCATGGATCTGTCCCATCTCTCTATTGTGTGTATTTGTAGGAGTGTATGACGAGTCTGAGTGCAGCAGCACAGAGTTGGACCACGGTGTGCTGGCTGTGGGATATGGCAGTGAGAATGGCAAGGACTATTGGCTGGTCAAGAACAGGTAAAGAGCCGTAGAGCTTAAATAATGTGGCCTGTCTCCTGCTAACGGTCAGTAAGGAGTGTTACAGCCGAGACAGTGAGCTGAGTTAGAGCACCTTATTTATAGCTGCCAAGATGAAGTGAAACTCAGTCAGGATGTTGTCAGCTTCTTAAGTCATGTCATTCTCAGCCATTACAGTAACAGAACTGCTTTTATTTGACAGACATTTCATATAAATGCTGCTGTAGCTTCTGTGGAGACTGCGACTATGTTTTAATCACTGCAGCCGAATATAGTTGGTAGCTACTGTCTGTGTCTCTGTAGCTGGGGTCTGTCATGGGGAGACAAGGGATACATCATGATGAGCAGGAACAAACACAACCAGTGCGGCATTGCCACTGCAGCCAGCTACCCCCTGGTCTGAGTGAGGTGAGAGCAAACTACTGAAAGTGTGTGTACTGTATGTGTGGTGTGTGTGTTTGCTGTCCATTAACTGGTTGATGTTTATGCTTGTTTGATTTTCAGGTCCAGGACTTTCCTCAATGCGAAGGAGAACATGATTAATAATTTACTTTGATTTCATAAAGAAACTGAGTTATGGAAAAAAATCTTCTATTGCTGTTCAGTGGGAGTGAATGGAGCCTAATCTGAGTCTCTCTTTACCATTGCACTTTAGATATAAAAAATATTTTTGAAGATTGTACATAAATGTAAAGAAAATGTTTTACATGGAGAAATAAACATTCATTTGTTTGAGACTTTGTTGGTTTTTGTTGTCTTTTTATGTTATTGTGGCTCTGCTGATGCCTAGGAATAGCTTAGTGTAGTGCAGTGTGTTTAGTGATGTCCCTTAATATGTTACTTCCACTTGTTGGTTCAAGGTTTTTAGCGAGTCAGAATTTTTTTTAACCCCTCTTAACCTCATTTTAGGTCCTATGCTTGATTCTATTAGTAAGGGTGTAGAGATCACCCAGTGAATTATATGCATTAATATCTATGTTCACTCTGTTGCTTTAGACCAATATAATGTAGATTTATTAATAAGATATTCAATATATGCATTTTTCCTAAAACATATAAATCACAGCACAGTCAAAGCTGCATGTTGCTATATATGCAAATACACAGGATCAGTCTTGGAGCTGGTGTAAGTATATTATTGCATTTTAAAGAAAATGGTGGTAAAAAATGTCAAAAGTCAAAGGTCAGCGTAATCTGTGTAGGGAGATTTGATTTCCTTCCATTACTGATTCATTTACCAAACCGTTCATTAACTGTACAAAATGTACATCTTAAATGGACAAATTTCAACCTCTTTAAGGATCCCAGTCAACATGAAGCAGATTTTTAATTGGCCAAACTCTTTGCTCTAAGTCAACCCTTATTTATCTGATAATCTGTGCAAAACTCTGTGGAAAATTATATAAAAATGGCTTTTGACCTCACAAATACAGTTTATCTATAGTTTTTCAGATGTGTGTGCATCACTTTTGTTGTAGGAACTTTTGCTTGAGATAAAAAGAGATTTTGAAAACAAATCTCATCCTCATCAGAGCTTTATGTTGGATCTGACCTCTATGCCTAAACAAGTTTCGATTAAGATAAATTATTCACTAAAAACAACACTGTTTATTGTTGAAAATGTGATTAGACTCAGAGGCTGTCACTAGTACTGATGGCTGCATATAAACCTCAGGCCCCAGATGAAAGGGTTGGGCAGTGAGTTTCAGAAGTGGGAAAATTTGGTAAAACATTATCTCCTCTTCGGTATACTGCTGTCTTTATAGCATTTATTCATATGAATAGAATGTGTTTTATCTTCTCGGATACAGTTTTAGTTTCTTTAGCATTCTGTGGTTTATAAAAGGTTATCTCAGACTCATTCTTCATACGCAGGTAGGCCCGCAGACAAAGAAGATGTAAAAGTGAGAGGAGATCTGGCTGGAAAATGCGAACACTCAGTGAAACACAATGACGGAGCCAAGGAGAGTCTGAAATTGCACACTTTTGTGGTTGAAACTCTTGTCTGATGTGGTGAAAAAGCCAATAAGGATTTTAGAGAAATATCTCAGCGGTAGGTATTTTGACCTCTATTACCGGCAACATATTTTACAGACTGTCTTGCGCTTTCAAGATCATCCTCTCATCACATCATCCCATCCTGACATTTGATCTGCACCAATCCTTGACAGCCGGTTTCCACATAAACTGTGATTATAGCACAACAGAGAGGGAGAAATGTCAGAAATGTATTTTCTACCCTAATCTTGCAAAACCACTCATGGAATAATAAAATGCTTTACCGTTTACAATATGTTCCAGGAGTGTGGCAATGAGTCACAAGCAATGACAAGGAAACATAACGCTGAGTGAATGAGACAGTGCTGTTTATCTGATGTGCCACGCTTCACTTTAATTTGACTTTTTCTATCACTTTGTCTCGATTTGTATTTATTTTAGTTAATGTGTTTTCCTCACCCTTTTTGTGTCTTCAAGGTCAGTTTAGTTCTGTTGCAGCTCAGTTTGCTGTGCTTTGCCGTCACTTCTGTTTTGTTTATATTCAAGCTCTGCTTTGTTATTTCTCATCTTCTGGATAAACAAAAACCCACCTTTATCAAATGTAGACCCTGCCTCCTTGTCTCCCTGTTTGGCCCTGATGTGTACTTTGTTAAAGAAGATGATTATGTTTTTTTTGTTGTTTTATTAAAATATTACATCAGTGTGACTTTGTTTTCAGAAATGTGTTTTTGTTTTCCCTTCACCGTCACCCTCCAGGTACAGTACACCTGCTGTATAAGACAGGTTACAGATTTACTTCACTCATCAAGGTGCCCTCACATTGTTTCAGAGTAACAACCAACTCTGGTTAATACAGATTTACACTACCCATATTAAATGTGTGTAAAGTAATCCCATAATAGAATCCGGCCTTCTTTCAACTGTAATTTGCAATGCTTAAGGCTTTTGCATGTAATCCAGCTAAACAGCAGTACTTAAGTCATTACTCTTACATCTGCATTGAACCTTGAGGGGAAAGGACGGTTGGTTCATTCATCTGAATCCCACAAAGTCAGCAAAAAATACCTTTATAATGCTTTATATTATTTTTGTTATTGTTATTCTGCCATATGTTTTTTATTTTTTTGCACACAGTGAAGAGGGGGAAAAAAAGTTCAGCACATCACTAACTTTGCTTAGTCACAAAGCACAGTAATAGACAATGCTGCATTCATTATCTGGTTTATTTTATAATGTGGTGGGGAAAAAAAAAAACTTTGGTAATAAGAGTCACTGGTGAGAAAATAATTGTTCTCCGTCCCCCATGAGGTGGGTGACATCTGTTTTAATCATACACAATAGTTGCCCCTTAGTGTAATTAATGAAATCACATTAAGTGCTTGTAATTTGCCCATTCTAAATGTCACATTAGGTCTGGTTGTGATAATATTTGATGGGAGGTGGAGAAACACCGAGGCAGGGATACAGAAAGGGGGGGTGGGTATTAAGGATTTAATCAGCTTGTGTGACAAAATGTGACCTTGACATCTTAGTTTTTCCGCCCTCAGCAGCAGCAGCAGCAGAGTGAGCTGCTGCACAGAGGCAAACACACACGGCCAACGTAATTGAAAGAGAGATTTAAATTATCTTTTGTCAGGTGAGTCTCCTAATAGTATATATATAAAAAAACATCTCTGCTACTTTATCAGCAACACAGTGTGACAGTATTCAGCCAATTAGGCCTGAATGATTGTTATCCAGTGATGTTTTTATCATCATCCTTTTTATTTTTGAGAGTGTGATGGAGGGCTTCAGAAAGTGGAAAAACCAAATGATGAAAAAGCTCCCAGACAGAGACAAAGGGAGACAGAGGGAGGGTGCAACAGAGGTGAGGCAAATTAATTGGTTTTGCTAAATCCTCCTCAAACAGCAGAAGCCAGTATGGTTGCACAAAAGGCCATTACTGGTAATCAATTTAAATCTGTTTTACCCTTCCCAAGGAAACCAATTAGGCAATTTAATTTGGCTTTTTTGATTCACAGCATAACCACAGCTCAGGATTGATCGCCCAATTCACTTCCAGCAGAGAGGGACAAGTGAAAACACTGGGAGGTGTTGCTGGAACAAACAAAGCTATTGAGACCCAGGGAAGAGTCAGAGGGAGCCACAGGAAACACAGGAGGAGGATGAAGTCATGAATCTGTATTTTGTCAAAGAAAAAATAAAAACACACACACACAGGTGAACCTGCTGTGTCAATTAGAAACTGCCTCAATAATTTAAGTTTATTGCAAGCTGCAGCTTTTCACTGAATCTACATCTGAAATAAAGTTTTCCAGTAAAGGTGACCCCCACATTTCAAAGAGTTTATCATTTCTGACTGGACTTCTCATTAGCGAAAGTTGATTTTTAACAACACTAGATGGCAGCACTTGACTGCTGATGATTATCTCAGCGGGTTGAGGCTCTGGTGGCCTGGCTTAAATCATGCAAAGCTCTGGTTCAAAGTCAAATCTATTCCTTTGACAAATGAGGTCACATGCCCTTGAAATCAACATGGAAGTACATATAAAGTCCAAACATATCCACACACTCACACTGAGACTGCTTCTCCTTGCACCAGTGAACCCATCACAATGTAACAACGCACATCCCGTACACTGAATGTCTGCTTAATCAACAATGTCACCGAACAATTTCAGTAGATTGGCTTCTGGGTTGGTATGGAGAGATGGGGAATGTCAGCCAGCCGTGTCACCCATCATAGCGAACAAACAGTCCCTCCTATGGGGATACACATAGGGCCATGTTTCTGTGCCTGTGTGTTATCCATCTCCCATCATGCCATTCTGTCTGTGCGCATTATGTGCAGCCCCTTGCATTTGTGGAGTGTTTATGTGTGTGAGTGAGAGTGTGTGTGCGTGTGTGCAGGGAAATGGGACGTTAACTGGTTTGTCATGGTAATGGAGAACATGTGTGAGTGTGACAGACAGGAGTTCTAAATGACCGCACACAGTACAGATGCATAGACAGACACACAAACACACGGACACAAACATGCATGTGGACACACAACACACACACTGGCATATTGTGCACTAAAAGCACAAAGACAAAGATTGAGAGCATAACCTTGTGAAAAATGGCTTAAATGATTTTTATAAATACTTTATATTTCTAAAATGAACCCATGGAGGAGGCTAATAGTCCATCTTGGCCTCTGTCTTGCTCTACTTAATCTCTCCTTCCTTATCTTTCTCCTTTTTCTTTTACCATTCTTTTCATCCTTCCATCCTCCTCTAGCCAGCTGCATTTCTTGGACAGGGCTCCTGGCTGCGGCCTGAGAGAGGCGAGTGAAGCTAACCGTTTGAGAAAAACAGCTCTGGCAAGGCCAATTACACCCAGACAAAGCACTTTGCATGTTATTGTGTTAGGGATTCATGCTTGATTGACTGAATGGGTTCTAATGAGGCTGGGGAACAACTTGCAGGAGAGGAAGAAACACTCCTCCATTTCCCTGATGGATTGATTCACCCGCACACTCACACATACACAGACGCATGCAGGTACAAACACATGTGTTTTGCACACTTACAGTGCAAACGGGGTGCAATTACATTGCCATGCACATGGGAGAATATTCACGGCAAAGACACACACAAATCAACACTAACGCAAACAACTGCTCTGTTTCCCATGCTGCAGCTATAAAGTGTGTCCTGTGTGCATATGCGAGAGTGCAGTGGGTGTCAGATGAAGAGGAGATATTACAGTGGAAAGGTAACTTGCTGTATTGCCTCTGCAGATGCTCCTATGTGAAAGCTTCACTCCCACTGGCATCCTTTTATAGTATCACTTCACTAGGTAGAGTTTGATATAGCAACAGATGGATTGGCGAAGCCTACAGGAGTGATAAAAAATGTCAGTCATTATTCTTGTTGGGCCTGTATAACAGATGTTATTTTTATTTCTGCGTTGTGTTGTGTTGTGTGTTCAGCGTTGACTCCACTAATTTTCACACCTTTAAAGTTTTTCGCTCTGCATCTCAGAGGAATGAAAGCCGAGATGGATATTACTAGCCACAGGCTAATGAAAATAACAAATGCCAGCTATGATGTTCACAAGATCACTGTCAACAAAATACAAATTGAAAATGAAATTAGCTAGCAACCCAGGTCCAGGCTATGAATCTTAAAAGGTAGGTATGACATGCAGGTATGTAAGATGCAGGGCTGCAGACATCGAAATTGCAAATCCCAGACTTGTATGCCTCCTTGCTCATTAGTTTTAAAATGTTTACATCAACAAAGCAGACCTGCAATTATACGAATAATCATAATGATAATCATGAATATCATATGCTAATGTTATTTGATCTTTTACTTTTCTTTTGAGTGACTCTGGCCCCCAGCATTGAGGGATGCTCCAGACACCCAGAGTGTCCTTTGAAGAATATTTACTGCGGCCTTCTGATTCTTTAGCCTCCTCTTCAAGCCTCTTCTTCTCTGTCCTGCCTCTGCAACTCCCTCTCCACCTGCTCATCTCCTTCTCTTCTATATCCCTCTCATTCATCACTGCTTGTTGCCCCTCCTTTCCCTCTCAGCTCTCTCTGCCTCGTCTGTCTCCCCCGCCGCACTGGGGTCAGGGTGAATGGGTCAATTGCCTGGGCGCACCACAGAGCCTGTTCTTGTTCTTGAAGGAGTACTCGTGTATCTGTGCAGCGTCTTATCATTCGTGTTTTACATCTCCTGACAACTCTTTCTCTACGGGAGATGGTCTCACTTTCACCTGCAGTTATGCACTCCTTGGATGTGTATGTGTGTGTGCATGCTTGCTGCATGCATGTGTGTGTTTGTGTGGGTGGATAGTACATCTGTGTCCTCCAGTCCTTTGCCTGCCCCCTTTTATTTTATTTAACTTTGTTTATTTGCCCTGTCATCCCTCCTCCTTTTCAGCTCTCTTCTTTGCCTGACCATTTTCTCTCTCTGCCTTACCTCCTCCATCGATAGCCAGCGCTAATAAGGCAATTAAAGCCTAATTAAAGCAGTCTTCAGAGAGAGGGAGGGTCCAGAGCAACTTCATGATGGTAAAGGGAGTGCTGTGCTTACTGGCATCTCCTGCACACTCCCTCTCACTACAAAAAGTTTAAAAAGTATCAAGATAATGAAAAGCTTGAAGAGCTCCTCACAGTCCCATGTTTTTTCTTTTTAAAGTCTCCCCATTTTTTTCTCTTATTTAAAATGCTATTGAGAAATAGGCAACACAAGGTAACCAGCTAATTTGTTCTGCTTCAAGTGTATTTAGCCAACCAGCATCAGCCCACTTATTGTTGTCAAATTTGCCAGCACAGATTAAAGGGCCCTGTGCAGCATGTCAGCCAGGTTACCTCTGCTTGGCACTCTGAATCAAAGTCATGGATTAAGGGGAAAGGGG
>OMNW01004804.1:29746-52256 GCA_900303245.1 Selene dorsalis | reverse complement strand
TTTATCAGCACAGAAGATGTTTCAATGAGTCATTGCAGAGGCTCTAGAAACGGTTCTGAATCTAATTGCTCTCATAGTGCCAGTGTACTGCCAGGACAAGATTAGTGATAGAGAAACCAGGTCTCTCTCTCTCTCTTTCTCTCTCTCTCTCTCTCTCCCTCTCTCTTTTCCTCTCTCTCTCTCTCTAGCTTGCCATTGGACTACACTGACTGAAATTTACCAAGCCTGCAGCCAATGGATTGCCGCATTCTCTCCATCACCCTTAAGCAGCTGCTGTGTTGTGGCATCAAAACTGGGAGTCCCGGGGCCTCCCACAAGGGGAGGGGGGGCCCTCTGAGTTAGCCCGCTACTAAACTTCACAAAAAAATGTATAGAAAGCAGTGGCCCGGGGCATGGTGTCCATGGAGGACCCGACTTATCAAAAATGTCAAAAATTAGCCTGGTTTTTGCAGGGACAGCGACTTCACTTCATCAACATGTGGGTGGTCGCTGTACGGAAGACAAATGATGCCTTCTTGCCATCAGACATTCAAGTCATTATCAGTTGTCACTGAGCAAAGAAAACGAGGAAAAACATTCTTTTTTTGGTCCAACTACTATATCCCCGAAAAACAAAAGAAATTTAATTCGTGCCCAAAATTGATTTGAAGCACCAGGACGGTATTTGGTCAGTGATTCCAAACCTCTGGGTTTAAGGTATTTCTAGTGGACAAAAAGATATTGTTTTTTATGCTGATTAAAACTAAAATTGTTGATGCTGATTCCAAAATTGCAGTCAGTTTTCTTCTAGCACGTCAGGTTTTTTCTCCACAGCTTACCCTCCAGATTGGCAAAATTCCACTGATTAGCTGTAGTGAGACTGGCCAGCTGATTAATTACAGTAGTCATATCCTTTGTAAAGACATAATAGTGTTAAATAAACACTGCAGTCATGCCTGTTTCTTTCATATTTCATTGTATGTCAACATTAAGTACAGTATTTTTCATATTTTTTTAAGAAAACGGGGATCCTGTAGTTCAAAAACTTGACGTGATGGAGAAAAACTGAGATCAGTTTTGGATTCCGCACCCAAAAATGAGTTCAAAACAGTTGTCAGACCTAACTCAACAAAAATTGTGTTCCCTGCTGTAATCTTAAAAATGCTGAAGGTTCAAGGCTCATCGAGAATGGGATTGGACCCTAAAAAATTAACCTGGCAATCCACTCCCAGATGACTGGGACTCGTCCAGACGCTGCCTTTTGTGGGAACAGCCCCCTTTCTTTTATTAGCCTATGCTGCCATGTTGATGTTTCAATTGTGTCTGAGGGGAGTTCACTGATTGATACAACTACGGAAGCTCATGGAGCTCATAATTACCCAAGTTAAAATGAAATCCAATACTCATTTGGAAATATTCCCCTACAGCATAAATAAAATTGATTAAGTGCCGAGCTCTAAGAAAAATTTTGCAAAACCGAAAAATTTGGTAAGTAATTATATATACTAAAAAATATATAGACTGGTTATTCGCTATTTCATTTCTAAAAAATTACATTGTTAGCAAAAACAGGGCTATTAAATCTGAAAGTATTAAAAGCATGCAAATAAGGAGGCATCATTTGGCCTCCATATTTTCCTGGGTCAGACAGTTTTGAGATGTTTAAGTGGGACATGAGCTGGAAAAGACTGGGAACCACTGCTTCAAGTCTTCTCTAGCCCTTTCAATAACTTGCTCGTCTAATGTAATTGTAGTTCACAGTTCACATTTGTTTCATTTCAAGAAATCAAGGACAAGCACATTTGTAACGCCCCCCGCCCCCTCTCCTTTTTTTTATCATTAGATAATGATAAAAGGAAACGGACGCTAAAGCTTTTAAAGTTGCAGTAGGCCTCGCCGCGATATCGAGGTCACGTTCATTTCAAATCAGTGCTTCTCATCATCATGTCTGCGAAGACGAGCAAAGGCCGAGCGGCTCGGAGGGGGACGGCGCGAGAGCTGCGCAAGAAGGCAGGCCGAGCTTTGATACCGTCATCATTTATTCCCTCTCCCCCAACATCATAAACCACTCAGCGGTTGGGGGTATCCACCGCGCCTCTGAAGTATATATCAGGCCCAGTCAGCGGGCTCGGCCCAGTGTGACTGGGTGACTTTCATGAGACGCCACCATAGCCGGATCAGATGTTTTACAGGATTACAAATCCACCTGTAACCTCTGGATGTGACATCCGTGACCTTCATTAGCAATAATTTGACTCTGAATTGTAGAATCTTTCTTATCTCCTAGACTAGTGAAGAGAAAACATCTAAAAATCCACATTTCTCTGTTGACTCGACAACATTTCGTCTGATTTCCCCTAAATCCGCCAATGCCCCAACACAATCATCACCAGTATCATTGTAAAACACTTTCTCTGTCCTTAGACAATGTCGTCCAAACCTTGTTATTCCCTTTGTATCAGACATTCTGTGTGTAAATAGTAGGTTCCAATAAAAATGCATGGAGCTTTTCAATCCGCTGTTTCCTCAAAATGAGTTTTTGTTCTGCTGCTCTGAGCCAGAAATCTCCAATAAAGTACCGTTTTATTCTATACGATATTATAACTCTCTACTCTTAAGGTTTTTACAGAGCGGTTGTTCACCTATATCTTTCATTGTCTCATTTATATATCATTTTCTGCCTGAAGTTTGGCAAAAAAAAAAGATTTGTCATGACTTTGGACGATGACAAAAAAGAACTATCCGAACTTCCCGTTCCCGTTCTTCAACGAATGAAAGGAATTTTAACAAACATGGCAGATTGTTGTTGTGGAAATGCATGGGATTATTAAGTATATTAAGTAATAGATACGATTCCATTTGTGTATTTAAGGGTAACCATTCAGAAAAATTGTGTAATAATTAACCGGTAAAGTGTCAGGGCAATGTTATACCATTGGGGCAGCTAACCGTTTTTGAGTTTCCAAATGCGTTGTTGCTCCTTCAAAATAAATTTGCACAAACTGTGAGTTTCTTCTTAGCATTCTGGTTGCGTTCTACCTATTTTTCAGACCCCTTTGGCAACTGTTTTTAACACGTTAAAGGCTAAAAACTAGCCGATGCTAGCCTGAATGCTAATGCTAACATCAATTTTCAAGGATCTGGATCATTTTAACTGTTATGTATCGACAATAAGAGGATTTTGTAGATCATTAAAAAATGTAATTATCTACTCCTGATAATCCTGTTTGAGTCCCTTATGACATCACTATGACATCATGGGGCTTTGAGGACTTCACAGAAACAAAATACCCCATGAATCCAAGTGTAGCGTGTGCAGCTGTGTGGTCTCCTTCCAGAATGAAGACACTGTCAGACCTGCAGACTTTACAGATGAGGGCAAGAAGTGTGGCGTTTCATACTTCACAGAGGACAAGCTCGCCTCTGATGATTTAGACAAACAGTGGCAGTAACCACATGCAGAGAGAGACAGAGATGGAGGGGGGAGGTTGGGGAGGGGAGGGGATCTGAGGCGGCGAGAACTCCTCTCTTCCTCTGTGTTTAAGCACAGACGATCCCTGTCGCCTCGGGGTAGCAAACAGATACATAAAGGCGGTAAAGAGGCCGCTGAGGCATGACGATGGGATTCTTCAGGAGCAGCCAGCTCTCTGGTGTTGACATATGAAGACGAGGACGAGGTCTCTGCAGCGAATGCTTAGCAACAAGTGAGCTTTGTCTGCCTTTATTGGCTTTTTGACATACAGTATTCTCTGCCTTGATGCAATAGAGATGAAGCATCTAGCTTCTCTTCCATCTTCTTTTCTCGCAGCGCCCTTTAAAGGAGTACATGATTTGGACTCAGACTACAAAAGAAGCCGAATGATCAACGCTGGCCTCTGCTCAGTGCTGCTGAGAATTCAGGCTGGGTAAACAGGCAATGAGTTGGTGTGTTTGTTTCCTGCTCCCAGGACACACGGTTCCACTCCTCAGGTCTGAGGACATCAGTGTGTGGGCCCTGAGGAAACCTACCTCAGATACTCTGATTTGGGGTCAGCTCACCCAAATTGCAAAGACAAAAAAAAACATATAACTCACCATTTCTTTAAATTGGGTGCCTGGCCCTCCAAAAGTTGCTCCACCAACAGGAACTTAAAGTCCTTCAATGTTCTTCAAGGCTCGCTGTGGAACAACACCATCCTCCACGCCATGCCTAGAGAGACAGATACTCAGCTTCAGTCCATAGAGAAACGCACACAGCCTGTATTGAGAAAATAAACCTTAAAATGAGCCGTCAGGATGTCCTGAACTTTGTGATGTCACAACGAAACAGTTAATCCCCAAGCCCCACCCACTTGAACCCACCATCCAACCTTGCAGGATTTGGTTACTCTGCATAGTATCACTTATTTTATTTATTTATTTAGATCAAAAAGTCAGCCAATCAAAGGAGAGCCTCTTTTCTGGGACAAAAAAAACCAACAAAAACAAAATCAGCCGATCAGAAGAAAGAGATCAGAAAGAAATGACTGTTGCCAGACACCTACACTGAGATGGTTCGCTTCTTACAACCACAACCAACAAAACACCTGAAAAGTGTAAAATATAGAATCTTTAAAATGAAATAAACATCCTGTATCCTTTAAATCCAATAGCTTGACTCAATGTAAACGGAGAACATGTATTGACTTTCTCATATAAACAGATATAGTAGATACTGCAGTTTGTTAGAAGAAGGATTAAGCAGGGAATTGGTTTTGAAAAAGGACTTGGATATTGGACTTCCAGCATCCTTTACTGCTTCATGATATGTGGACATGAGTTCTGTCAGAATTTCATACTACCTCACCAGTCTGTCCTTCTCCCGCTTATGTTCCGCTCCCCTGAATTTCCTCCTTATTCCTCTGGTGTTATTATTCAGTCGACACATGTTACAAGTCAGTCTGACTCCTGGTTTTTGGAGGCGCAACAGAATCGAGAATCATTTTACATAAATGATTACTGCAATTTCGCTCATGCAGCTGTGAGAGCTGTCAACAGAGTGGAAACTGGAGAAGCAGGACCTTGAAAATAAGAGCTTTGTAAAGCATTTCCTCACAGACATCAACACTATCACTAGTGAAACCAGAGGCGAGAATGATGCCCATTGAGTTCAAGATTAAAGGATTTCACAATATCTAAAGAATCCAGGAGGCAGCAATGACGTAAATTGAGATCCAAGAGTGGAGGATATTGCTTTTATATTATATATATTGTATTACTGCAAACCAAAAACTTGTCAAGACAAATCAACAGTAGCAAATCTGTATTGCACACATGACGAAACATAACATAATAAGCTCTAGTCAGTGAGCGGTGGCTGTTTTCTGGTCAATACAAAGGTTGGATGGTGGGTTCAGGTGTGCGGGACTTGGGACTTGGGCCGAGGATGGGTGGTGACTATTGTGTATGTGACATCACAAATTCCAGGAAGACCTAACGGCTCATTTTAAGCATCATTTTCTGACCGTTTTATTTCTCTGTGGACTGAGTACGGTGATAATTTCACATTATTTATATAGAGCCAGCTTTATAATTAAACAGTACATTGAATTACCTTTATACTGAATGGGACCTTTAAAATAACTCAAGAGACGCTTATTTCACCAAGAATACAGTAAGTAAGCACAACTTTGGATGTCTTCCGTGTATTGAGTGGAACCGGTCATCTTTTAAATCATTGGTCGAAGTTGGTATTCAAAAGACTTCACATGCTTGAACAGAATACTCTCAGGAATTTGTCACATTCAAAAGGTCAACAGGAATCCAAGGCCTTGAGGGCACACATCAGTGTAAACCTACAAATCCTGACGTTACTTGCGTGACCGTGTTCTCAGAGGACAAGATCATGATCTAGCACCAGTCCTTCATCTGTGGTATGTCTCATTGGGGTTAGTCTCCTTGACCACATCAAGCTAGGGGTTGGTCATCAAGAACAGGGTCAATTACCAAGACCCCGTGGAACCAGACTGCAAGTTTTGACATTCCTGTTCTGGTCTTAGAACAGGAGGCCTGTGAATATAATCACCTAGAGACATACATCATTGTGAAGCAAGCCTGTTTATTTAAATGATGATGCGTCATGTACAGCCATGTACTAAGACAGAACGTCTAGACGCTGACATCACAGCTGTGGAATGGTAAATGGACAGCATTTATATAATCCCTTTATGCAAAGCACTTAAGAATTTCCCTTTCATTTAACCTATTAGGACAAACTAGCACAATGACAGCAGCAAACGACTTGCTCATCAAGTGGAAATTGGGTTCAGTGCCTTGTTCGCACACTGACCTGCAGACATTGGAAATGAAGGATAACCTCAACTCCGGCTGCCGAGACACACAAAGCCTTGCGTAGAACTGATACCGAAATGTACCGTACGCACCAAAGAATACAGATCTCTAAAGACTGCACACACCCTCCTTTTGAGCTACCTTATTTTCTGTTTTGCATTTATATTTCCAGCCTTCCCTGTCCTTGACCTGCTGGTGATCCCAAACCCAGAAGTGCACCTCGCAGCTGTCCCACGTCACCCTTGACTCTCATGAATTTGGATTGATGTCGCCCACAGTACGTCCCCGACCTCAGGCCGCGCGAATTTCCGAGCGATCCGTCGACCAAACCGGGGCTTTTGATCCAAATTGTAAATGGCAGCTGCCATAACGCACAGGCAGACGGACAGATGGGGTGTCATGGATCACAATATGTACAGGATATCATAAAGACTGCGGCGAGGCACGTTTTTTTTTTCAGCGCCGCAGCTGGTGTTTGTTGTGTATTTTAATCAAAGTATGTCATCATTTGGAGTGTAATCAGTGCACTTGCGTAGGATTCAGCTGTCACAAAGCTGTCCTGTTGCAATAACTTTCTCCCTGGCTTTTCTGTCTTAACATATAAGCCTTAATGTCATTCAATTCTTTTTTTATTTTGCTTTTCTTTTCTGTGCTGTTGCATCACAATTACCCGGCAACGTGTTGGCCTGTCCAAAAGCACTCAGTGGGCTTTAATCTGAGTATCTGATGCAGAGACTGAACAGGTGTATTGATGTTATGAAAAAAATAGGTGTTGTTACCATGGCTACCAATGTCATAAAGTATCAAGTCTTACAACAGAAAGCCAACCAATTTACAAGCAATTTAACCTGAATGGAGTCTGTAAATACAGCCTCTAGACAACCTGATTTATTTAGAATAGACCTAAATATTTTGCTTTTAAATGTCTAAAAACGACATATAAAAAGGCTGAAGTTGTGATATGTCGCACCTCTGTTGGGAGGTGTGTGTGCCCCTAACTTGAAGTGTTACCATCTTTTGGCTGCGTTGCATCATGGTCCACTGAGACTACTGTCAAGAAGGGGGGGTGGGGGGAGTGCATCTTTGCCTTTTTTTTTTTTCCTCTATCACATACCTAAGTCCTTAAACCTGACAGGTAAAGCTGAAGTTTCAGGTAGCTTAACTTTTAAACTCAAACACAGCATCTGCTGGAGATATCTCAGCACAACGTCACGTCTGTTTGGACAGACATTATTATTGTCAGCGCTCGTAAACCGAAGTGAAGCCAGTGATGGGGATCGTGGCTCGTCGAAGGCTGTTCGGCATTTCTGAGAGGCAGACAAAGCAGCCCATCGTTCTATGTTTTGGCTTAATCTAAATGCATCGCTCAAACCAATTTGGGCGATCCTGTGAACACAGGTCCTAGGATCGCAGAGAAACACAAGAGCCTCTACCATGTTAAGGTGTTAATTCAAGGACTTGGGAACAAAGGATTCCCCTGGAAGAGCTAGAAAGTGCTCTAAGGGAGACATAGTTCTAGATTATAATATGATCCATGGTCATCCAGACAATGTTGAACAGAGGTCTTGGGGCTTTTTACCAAATGCTTTGTTGTTTTGGGGCCAATGGACAGTTGGGTTTTATGTTCTATGAAGCTTTCAATCGTCACTCTTGACATCTAGAGGGTTAGGGTGTTCAGGAGGTTCAGGTACCTCACTGGCAGGCTGAGCTTTAAGGCTAGGCCCACAACACACTAGAAGGACTATAGATCACATCTGGCCTTGGAACCCCTCAGGATCCCCTAGGAGAAGCTAGACTACTAGAGCCCACTTTGATTGACTTGCCGCCACTAGAGCCAGACCTTGAATATGGAAAACAGATAGATGGATCAATACCATCAGTGTTTTTTTCCGGTTTATTATGCTCAGCTCAAAGAATTTTATAACATATTTGTGGGTTAGATTCACTGACTTTTAGGAAGCTACCATCTCTGATTAAGCGGCCCAGAGTCTGAGAACAACAAAAAGCAATCCCAAATTTTTACATTTTGTAAAATGAGAATAATAATCTATGAGGCTTAGGGAGGGAATTCCCAGGGGTGAATTTGTCTACAGGGAAAGTTTCCCTTAGCTAAAAGTGCACAGAGACAGGGAGGGGGAGGGGGAGTGCCCACCTTTGCCAGTAGGGTCCTTTTGGACAAGTTCCAATAAAAGCACAGAGTAAGAATAGACTACTTGCTCCTCCAGCCAAGAAAGGTAAGGGAAAGTCCTCATTAATAACTTTAAACTAATTGGTAAATGAGTGTTCGGCTCCTTGAATAAGTGAGTTTTTCCATCTATCTGATTTCGGGATGGGGCCCCTTCCCTTTGCTCTGGCTCTTATCTGTGTCTGTTGAGTTCTTTGTGTGTGTGTGTGTATGTGTGTGTGTGTGTGTGTGTGTGTGTGTGTGTGTGTGTGTCAGCCTCCACCCTCCCCTTTCACTCTCTCTCTCGTTCTCCCTCTCTGTGCTATGTGTTGTGTTGTTGCGTTTCAAATTGGCTTGTGGTGTGTTCTGTGTGTACTGAAATGAAGTACAGAATGAAGTGCTTGTTGCCGGTCCGGGGAGAATCTGCACTGGAAACTGCATTGAGGTCTGTCCTGTTGTTTTGTATGAGGTTTTCCCTTCGATGCCCCGAGGAGCACTGATCTTATTCAGTCTGGTGGGTGGAGGTGAGTGCTCTTTGTAAAAAGAAAAAAAAAAAAATCAAAATACAGTGACCTGGGTGCGTTTTTTTGGGGGTATTTTTGGATTGTGTCGGGTGTAGCGCTGTCCGTGGTCCTGAATAACCAATTAAGGGATCTACAACAGTGTTTTACTATAATGTACTGTTATATACTGCTTAAAAATGTTAGTAAGCAGTGTAGCTAGGTGTAGTTTTTATAATTTTCATTACGATATACACCAATTAGATGAACTAATTATGAAGACAAGATGTGGCTCTACTGTCCATTGTCTTCATTGGAGATTTTCAGGACAGGGACTCCCTGGGTAGAGACCAGAAGTTAAACAAACACCCAACCAACCCCCAGAACACAAAGCTGGACTATTAGGACCAAAATGAGTCCATGACCTTGACCTGTATAAAAGCAAGCCCTGCCTCGCAGCAGTCTGCTCACTGGCTGCAGTCACAGAGAGCCCATTAGCTGCTGGCAGGTGGTGAGGATGCTGCAGCTCTCCCTGCCTGGGTTTAGGAACTTTGTTTAATCACAAAAAAAAATCATAAGCTGTGAGCATTAGTGTGTGTAATCATGCATGTCTGCAGGCTGTGTGAGTTAGCAAGTGAGGAAACAGACCACTGTGTGTCAAATGTTGAGTAGAAGATGCATTTAAACTCTATCCGTTGGACAGTAAGTGGCAGGGTGGGAGGCCACGGCCACACAGCTGCCATGTTGGATTAAGATGGATTATTTGTTTGGCAGAAAAGTAATGGATTATTTATTTGGCAGAAAAGTAATCCCATGTGATCACTGATTGGCTACAACCTGGCTGTGTCACCGGCACTTGGTTCCTTCAACAATCATGGAAATACCGCTGTGTTTCTATTTATTCCACCTCGGCTGTCGGTTAACTTTCAATGCTTCCAGCTCATTTCAGACTGAAAGTCAAAGAGCGTGTGGGGAAATCAATGGAGCACCACAAGGACATGTGTTCAACACTTGGCTGCTCCTTCTGTCAATAACAACACTGCAGCTCTAGAAGGACCGTACAACTCCTAACTGTTTGGGATTTAAAGTGCGTTTGGTTTTGCGTTTTGGTTTTTGGTTCCTGGTCCGGATCAACCTATCCGTTTTCATAGTCACTCATCTGATCTCACACATAACAAACAAATTCATTCTTGAAAGAGCAGGCTCACCTCAAAGTCCATCCAAAAGCAGTACCAGAGCTTTTGATCATGTTGCATGTTCTTCATCGACTGATAGAAACTTCACCAAAGAAACAATCACCTCAAAGTCTGTTCTGGTATTCACTTATATATTGTGATATGACAAAGACTGGAAGGGTCGCCATCTTGGTATGGGAGCTCAATGCTATTGCTACATAGCTAATGTTGGCAGTATTAGCTTTTTAGTACCAGTCTAGAAGACATAACAAACTTCAAGAGATCCCTCTAGTTTTGCTTCTATTTCTTATTTTCTACTGAAGGTAGCATGCTAGCAAGCTAGTTTGTCTCTAGTTTGACTTTCCAACACTGTAGCATCCAGTCCACCCTGAGGAAATACCACTACTTAGACATTGTGCTATAAACACAAACATGGCTAAACCTCTTGGCATCATCACCATCCACTTCCAGCAAGAAAGCACCTTTGGGGAAAATTTACATGTAGGCCCTTTAATATGCTGGAGAGAGCTTTGCTTTTATTAAGTGAAAGATAAGGTTCAACCTCCCTCCCTGCTCACAGTCATTTTCATATAGTCCAAAAGAAAATTGACTATATTAGAATATAAAGGATATCAGAAAAAAAAGATTAATTCACTTTTCATTTTCAAAGCTGAAAACAGAACTGATAAAAAGGAATCTCAAATAAGAGGACAGGCGTTCACATGTGTCAGGAGTTCAGTATCAATTTTCCTGGGCAAGTTACCGAAGTTAACGAAGCAAACCCGGCAGCGGCACGCATTGTGATCCGAGTCTTGCTGAATCAACACAAGGTTTATCAACAGAATAGCTGAAGAGTCGCATTCAAGAAGACGGGAGGGGCGAGGGTTCTTCGGGGATCAGGACTCGGGCTCAAACAATATATGTAAATTGGGGCTTGATTGACTACCTCACTAAAGGCTTGAGGAACCTTCAAGGAGATCATGTAGAGAACATCAATCGTCTTGGGAGGACAGCCAGAACTTTTTAGCTTTTCTTCTCCATCAAAACTTGAACAGAGGAGAGGACTGGCTTCAGATTTTGGTTATAATCTGTTTCTGCACCTTCTTGTTTTATGATGTATCACTACTATACTTATAGTGAGAGTTTTAAACTAAACTAAAGTTGGGTTTTGAGTAGGGTCAAGACTTGGGCTCAAATTATACTTTGATGACTGCTTCACTAAAGGCTTGAGGACCCTTCAGTGAGACCAAGGGGACAACATAAACGATGTTTTCAATGTTCTTGGGAGGACAGTCTTCAGCATTTGCATATTTTCTGCTTCCTCAAGACTTGGACAGACGAGATGATTGGCTTCAGATTTTGGTTCTGATCGGTTTCTGAATCTCCACCAAAAGTATCTTGTTTTCCATCTTAACTATGAAGCTCTCAGAGAGCCCAGATCCTCCGGGTGTATTTTCAGGGTCAGGAAGGCGAATTAAGTTAAAATCTAAGAGGGAGAAATGATGCTGCTGGGTGGAACTCCAGTTCAGGAATAGTTCAGCTTTTACGGAGGTATGCACTCTGAGTGCCTTCTCATTAGCATGAGTGATGGAAACTCCTTCTGATTTTACAGTTGGCCTTGAATTCATTTTCACTGCCTCTCCATGCAAATGCTGTTTTCCGCCCCCGTCGAACTGTTTGGAGAGCTTTTCAGGCATTTTTCAAAGCGGGAAGGGGGTCCACAGGAGGAGTGTGGCGACACACAGTTTTCCAGCGCTGCAGTGTTGACCTCCACTGTGGAGTCACAACACACACAAATACAAATCAATACAAACAGATACAAAATAGAGAAAACAACAGCTACCTGCTGAGCACCTCTATTTTTACTCCTCTTTCTGCTGCATTGGTCTTTAAGGCGATGACTTTGTCATTTCTCATTATTTTTTCCCCAATGCTTTTTAATCGGTACACATTTTCATTAGCTTTTTCATTCCAATTAATTACCTCAGTAATCTAGAAAGTCTCAGGGATCATCTCTGTGGCTTCTGTGGTCCTGGTTCCAGAACATATAAAAGAGACTGACTGTATACCAGCAAGATTCATCTGTCTCATGTAGTCAGGTTCAGAGATCAGGTGACTGAGGGGACAACCCTGGGGGGGGGGATGGTGGACAGGCGGAGAATGGCAATGAGCGGGAAGCTTCGTTGATAAATGGGTGTAGCAGATCCTGAGGTTGTGTCTGTGCAGGGCTTACCAGCTCTGATATCAGTTGTGTGGCCCTTATTGTTGGCTCGTATGCTACTGGTAGCATTAGCTTTTTTTAGGTCCTTTTTTTCTTTTGGTTCAGATGTCAATCAAACACCGAAAGGGGAGGAGGAGGGGGAGCGCTCCTTTTCAGTTTTAGCATAGCTCCTTACTTGGTGTGACTTCATTTGAACAGTTGGCGTTGGATGCCCTCCTTTTCCAAGGAACAACAAACTCTCTCAATCTCTTTCTCCCCCTCTTTTCCTTTCATCCTGTCGAGCTGCTCTCCTTTCTGCTGTTAGCATGGGTGAGTCCTCACTTGTGTTGCCGGACGTGAACTTACGCGACACCGCTTTGAAAGCGATCGTTCCGGTGCTTCCAGGTCCCCCTGAATAAAACACATGGTGGCGGCTGAAACCCTGTTTGTCAAGATTACCGGTATATTTATATGGATGTCAGCCACAAACAGCTGGTAGGAAACTCTATAAAGTCAGTACATCCAAAATGAAGATGAATAAGCAAAGGGTTTTCAAACGGGAAGTGGCACTAAAAAAAAAAAAGCTGGTTGCTCAGAGAAGTATTTCAAAGAACTACAACCACATGTGTTTGATGATCGCATCTTATTATCTCAATAAAAGTGCGTGTGATCGCGTCTCCCTTCTCTTACTTTTGCATCTCCTTCTATGGCATCTCAGAGGGAAGACCACAAATTAATGAATCCAGATAATAAGACGTTGAAGTCGTGATCATGAGGAAACTGTATCTGATATACGAAGATAACGACGTAATTAAATCCCGAAGAAAAGAAAAGAAAGGAAAAAAACTTTAAAAAAAGACAAAATTTGAGCCCCATTTGTTATGTTTGAATAATGAGATAATTAAGCTGTGATCTTAAGATAAATGGGGCCAAAAGAAATTAGAAACCAGATCCAGTGATATTACAGCGTTCGCTGTGCACAAGAGATCCAACATTCAAACATGTGCACTCGGGAACAAGTGGAACATTTGGCTGCTGCTCGGCTCAGCCTTAAGAAAGCGCTGTCATCTGCCACTTTGATCTGAGCCGCGCTGGGATTTACCTGACTGTTGAAGCCAGACTGTGAATTGGTTCAAAGCCGTCTGCACTGACCCCATCACTTTCTGTACAAAAGGAAACCCAGACTGGAGATGGGCTTCTTAGTATTCACCCAGGCCCACAGAAATGTTTTTCCTCCACTGTGTATTTTTTTAAGCAGCGGCATCTTTTTTAGCCGACGTAAATTAATTTTTCTGAAGGAGTCTGAACTCCTGTGGCCAGCTGCTGCCTGGTCCGCTGCACGGAGGGTTATTAAACCACTTAAGTTTAGCAGGCAGGTCCGTGAGTGGTTGTAAACCTACCGAGACCGTCGGAGATGTCGAGGGGAAGGTTTTCATTCGGACCCAAAAAGAGGGTAGACGGCGCAAATGGTGGAGGGGAATAAACAAATTAGAACATTAATGACTGTTAACAAATGCAAAGCAACTAAAAACAGCCGGAGAACCTAAAGGGAAATCAAAAGGCAACAAGAAAATAACGCAGAACGCGCGGGTACTGAGCAAGATGAACCGAAAAAAAGGGCACCGTGAGGTGGAAACAAGACATAGCTGGAGCGAACACACAGGTGAAACATTACTAACCGCAAGAGCTAGAGCACAGCGAGGCAGGACACAGGGGAATTTCAAAGTAAAACAGGACCAGAAATACAAAAGACAAACTGTGACAGGAGAGCCGAAGCAACTTCAAGAGTCTGCATTCATTCTAACTGCAAGCATTGTCAATTTCTCAAGCATTTTTCTCCACCTCAACCCAACACACTTTGATGGAATATAACAACACTGAAACCCTTGTTTAGATATTTTTTTTAGCCTAACCTCTGACAGTTGACCGAAAATATAATTCTTACAATTTGACAATTTGATCTTAGAAAATACTTCAAGATGATGCTTTGCTGTGAAAACTGTTGTTGAATGGCATAAATCAAGGTGCAGCAAACTTCTGTTTTCATCGTTTGTTTGTATATACAGACACCTGATGTGTACTTGTAAGGTGGATTATGGCTCCACCCAGTGGACACAATTAATGCAATACATGCTGTCCATTGCCACTCGAATCTAGTTGATTAATGACTCCATTAGTGACACCTACGGTTTAAAGGTGCTATGTGAAAGTTTCACGTGACTGTACATCCAATATTAGTATTGATTGGTCATCAATTTTACATAGTGCTATAGTTGAATCTGACAGGTCAAGAGGTTGTAATACATCCTTTTAGCAGATGGAATTTACAGTGACTCGATATTGCGAAACGACCAAGTTCAGACTAGCTAGTTAGCATGCTAACTAGCTTTCTAAGGTAAAAAAAAAAAAGGTTGCTTTGTGAGGGTTGCTTTCCACAACTCTTTGCTGTAAATGAACTGGCTGATACTTAACTTCCCCTTGATTATTTCTTCTAAAAAACCGCCATTGCTTATGTTAGCGGTTAACGCTTTTATCACCCTAAACGTTTCTACCTAATAGGTGGTTTATCTGTCTTTTTTAATTGAATTTTTATCATATTTGTTATTCTCATCAATGTTCTGTTACTTCATTGCAAATTCTATTAATATTTGATTTAATGTTGAGGACTTTATTCCAAGCATAACTTGTATTATGACAATGCACTTTCTTCTTATTTGTAATTTATTGTAAGCTTGAGGATGCACTATACAGTGTTCACATTTATATCTGCCTCTTTGCTAGACTGAAATGGAGAAAGTGCATATTCAGTGTATATTGGTGAATATGAGATAAAGACATGTTGGCAGTCGCTGATTGATCACCCTTTGGCGTTGACGATAATTGAAACAATTGAATGGTTTGTGAGTTAATGCAGCACTGTAATGCAGGCCGGTCCCCGGACGCTCTCTGAAACAGTCTTCGACAGACAAATTAGCTGCAGATTGCTCTGTGCAAACAGAAAGAAAAGATCAGAAACAACAGCGTCTCTCTGTGGAAATCCCAGGCCCGCCGTAATGTACCTTCATCTGTATGCATTAACATCACAGTGCTTTACTGTGCTGTGCATATGCTCGGCATCACAAGGAGGACCACCTTGTGTTACCAGGCTTCTCATGTCTGTAAATGCACACATGTGCATGGGGGGGAACCTTCTTTAAGGCGTCTTCGAAAAAATCCCGGAGCTACATGCACAAAACGTTCAACATGCATCCACCATGTAGTAACACCATCTCCCCTTTAAACCTTCCATAGACACTATACAGTGTTGTTGCTTCCACAGCAGCCTCTGGGAGTTTATGCTGTATATCATCATTAACTAAGAGTTTCTACCTCTTGAGAGCATTTATTTCCCCAAGGGATACACTCTAGATCAGGCATCTCAAACTGATTCCACAAAGGGCCGGTGTGGCTGCAGGTTTTTGTTCCAACCAAGCAGCAGCACACCAGACTTGACTCAGTTAATCAACTGATCTCAGTCTTCAGACAGTTGATTGGTCAAACTGTGTGTTCTTGATTGGTTGGAACAAAAACCTGCAGCCACACCGGCCCTTTGTGGAATCGGTTTGAGATGCCTGCTCTAGATGCTGCTATCACCATGGCTAAAAATACAGATATGGTCATTGCTGTGAAAGCAAAGGCAAAAAGTTATTTTGCCTGCTTGGTAGCGCATGATGCTAGTTTAGCCTAAATATTAGCATCTCATTTCTCATTGTCTTAATCCTTCTTCCATTCTCTCGTTTCTCAGGTACTCCAGAAGTGTATATGTTTGCTACTGTTGTTGGGGTCACATTTAGCTAGATAATTAGCTATTTATCAAACTTAGCTCAAAGACAGATGTGGTGAGCGCAGACACTGCTGCTAATTAGTGCTTAAATTGTAGATAAAATAACCCCCAACCACTAGCATAACAGACACTGACAAGAAATAGCATTCAGTGACTGGTATTAGCGCTAGCATACAGCTAGCAGACTGTGACTGCACCCACTTGTCACTCAAAGCAGCCACGACCTTAGTGCATGATGCTAGTTTACTCAAATATTAGCATCTCATTTCTCATTGTCTTGACCCTACTATTGTTCTCACTTTTTCTACATCAACATCTATTTTTTAATTAAATACATTTGCTTCTGCTACTGTAGTTGGGGTCACATCTTGTTGGCTAATTAGCTAGTTACCATGCTTAGCTAAAAGACAGGTGTGGTGAGTGCAGACACTGCTGCTAATTAGTGCTAAAATTGTATTAGCATAATAAACACTGACAAGAAATAGCATTCAGTGACTGGAATTAGCTATGCCAACCCCTAGCATACAGCTAGTGGACTGTGACTGCACCCTCTTGTTACTCAAAGCAGCCATGACCTCAGTAATCAAAATTTTCGAAAACAGAAAAATTCAGCTTTAGCTTCCGTCTTGTGGGAGGAAATCAGTAATATAGTCCAAATCTCATGTTTATTTCTGCTGGGGAAAAATAGGACGGAAAGTTTCTGACAACTTGTGGAATCTGAACTTCTTTCGCCCGCTTACGTCGATGTGGCATCTCCACAAGAGTTTTGATTAAATACAAAATGGCCCCCACCTGCCAATCAGTGTCGGCGGGCCGCGTGGGACGAGATCGCGCTTGTGTAACCGCCACGGTTCGTTAGATTTATAACGGGGACTTCCAACTGCAGGAGCCGAGTCTTGTTATTATCTGCTGACAAGATCAAGGAGGGTTGAAACATTATAATTAGAACCACACAGGCATATTTAACAAGAAAACAAAGATGAATGGATGTTGTACACATGCATAAAAAGGACTAAAATCTCAAATTTATCATCTTTTAAATAGGTACAGGAGCTCTTTAGATTAACAGAGATTAAGGAATAAAGGTAATTTACATCTATTCCATTATTTGTAGGAGATATTACTGTGTTACCGTCGAGGGGTAAGGGTTCTGATGGTCGATTAGAACCATCCTTTTGAGGCAGTTTTGGTTTGATCCAATTTTCTTTATTGTTTGGGAAAATACTCAAGAACTCGATCTCTCATTGTGTAATGTCTACAACATTTACGATTTGCCCTTTACCCGATGATCATGTGTCTGAATGTCAAGCAAAGCTGTGTCTTCCTGTCATACCTTTTACCCTCCTTTTCACAGGGTGAATCTGAGTCATGGATTCAATGGTGATATTTGCTGCTATAAAAAAAAAAAAAAAACTAAAAAAAAAGCAGAAGAAAACAAGCAGTTGCTGAGTGCATGACCCGTACAATCAATGTTTTACAGCCAGTTTCCTGGAGTCAGGGAGTGTGCAGTGTGTGAGAGTATATTAAGGAAAGGAGCAGTCATGAGGGATAGGGATGGGGATGGGGATGGGGAGTTGTGTGTGTGGGGGGTTAATCAGACACAGTAAACAGGACTCAGGGCAGAACCATCAGTGGCATTCAGCTGCCCTGCACTTCCCATGTGAGTGGCATGCAGCAGAAGTGGCCCACTTCTCCCCACTGAGAGACCATTTATGGGCCTCGCGACAGGAAGAGGACATGCATAAAACAAGGCTGCGCCCCTGGGGTTAGTGTGTGGACGGGAGGCATGGGTGCAGAAAATTCACTGACACAGAAAGCCTCTTATGAAACCAGGGAGGGCAAACAGAGAGCAGAGGAACTGCTGGACACATGGAAAGAATGATGGATACACCAGTTGGTTCTTTCAAAGTAGGATCCTGGGATGCGCAGAGATCGTTCAAGAGGCTCTTGTGGGTCCTCAGGATAATAATGAATGGATTGAAGAGAATATTGTTGAGTCAGGAAGTGTGTTGAGTCCAAGATCATCCTCCAACTTCCAAGGAATTTGTGTTCATATGGTTTTCTAACATGCGATATTCCAATTTAGTTCCATAATTCATTCTTGCAAGATGAAGAAGATCAATGACAAATAAAACTGGAGTGCTACTTCATTGCCTTAATGCAACATGAGCCATATGAGGGCTACTTTATCCTTCTTACTTCTGCTAGTGGTTCTGTGCCTTCAGCTAGATGCTAACATCTTAGCATGCTAACATGCACAAATTAGCCATTGACGTTGATGGAAACACTGACATCACTACAAATACGTAGCTAACGAGGCTAAAAAGCCAAAGGCAACTCACGGTCAGTCTTAGATGCAACCAGCAATCTCCTTGAGGCATGGAGGCAAAGCATCAAATATGGAATTTCCTAGGGATTATGGGTATGCATCTCCTTTCTGACCAATAGAAATAATTCAGTCCATATGACAGACAACTGTTCCCTCATTCATAAAATTAGTAATCTAACAAAAATATTTCAGACTTCAGAAATAAGCAGTTGTGGAAGGTTGGGGGCGGCACCTGGTGCGTTGTGACATCACAAAATCCTCTAAGTCTTGATGGCTTGTTTTAAGGCTCAATTTCTGACTCCATGAGGTGTACATTTCTCTGTGGACTGAATACTTTGATACTTTAATGATATTGATATAGAACGTAGGCCTGCTTTGTAATTATAAAAGATCTCACTTTGATCAAGATGTACCTTTAAGGTTTTCTCACAAACAGTGATGACTGTTGGCAGCTTCCCCAGCCTTCATCTTTCGGTTGGCATCCCAGCCTCGGCAGGACTACATCTGAATGCTATCAGTGTCTGAGAAAAAAAAATAAAAGAGAGTTTGCAACAGGAGTTGCTGACAAATGCCACAGCCTGCCCTATGGTTATATGACATATAGCTGTAGATTTGTCATTAGCCACCCATGAGGGCTGAGTGGACTGGCTGTCAGATCCATCGGACATTTTCTTGGAATGGCTTGATGAGTTTTGGGGTGCGATCAATACGCCCACTGCCTTCCATCCATCTGTAATGCCTCCCTCGCTTCATCCCTCACGTCCAGAGGTCTGCATGTTTCCCACTAACTGTGCCACATCTCCAGACGAGAGCTCTCCATTTTAATAGATTCTAACTTCCCCTCCAATAAGGCTACAGAGGAGGGGGGGATATACACAGAGAGCTTTCTTCATTAGGCAGCCAGGGAATCTTAATCAAAAAGCTATTTGCCCCCTGCAATTGATTTGTGTCTCAGCGTTGTGATATTACTGTGAAAATCCCCCCTGAAATGGGTGTCCTCCTTTGCATTACAGGTGATGAGAGAAAATGGAGAGTCTAACTCTATAAACAGAGAAATATAAAGTCTCAGAGAGAAGTTGCACGGCAACAAATTATCCTAAAAGCATCAATAAATGAAGCAATATCGTGGAGTAAACTTCTTGATATTGTTTCCTTTTCCATCATAGATTAAAATAAACCCAGGACGTGGAGATTTAATAAGTTCTCACATTCATCCTCCTCTGCTTTGATGTTTTCGGCTCATCGGTTCGTTTTTACCTCAAGGTCCTTTTACTGCAGTCTTTCTCACGACAGGCCAACATGTAATCAATCTAATGGTCGGTATACTGTATGGTAAGGACAAGGCATGGGAAGCAGTCATAGTTGGTTAGACATAAAGAGCTCAAGGCTGTGGGTAAGGCTGAGAAAATTGATCCTTTGCTCCCCTTATTACTTAAGCAGCGTATCAACACTCGGAGAAATTACATTTCTCCACAACTAAATTGTACAGAAAATACATTTAGCAGAGAGGCTTTTTTTTGTTTTTAGAATGAATAAATAATGTGCTGCCAACGGATCGGAGCGGAGCAATAAGAATTGATAAGGCACAAAACGAAATGTTGTGTCTTTGCTAGTTTCCGACCAACTCAGTCAGAGGGGGGGCAGGGATAGTTGCATAAAAGTCTTTTAAAGGACCACCAACTGGATGAAAGAGATTTTTCCCATACTTCCAAAAAACTGATGGCCATTGACTTCTTCTAATTTTTGTGTTGTAGAAAGACTTAGGGTTCTCCAAACATAAATCTTGGTTTTATTTCAACAACGTATTATTTTATCCTACTTTGATGTAATTTTAGCTTTAGCTTTATCCTATCTAGCATTGAATTACCTTTGGTTAAACTTAAGTCCTATAAGGTTTGGATGGAAAAGACCAATGAGGTTGACATACTCATTACTATTAAGTTGTATAAAACAACATTTGGTAGGCAATACCTTACCTCCTGATACAAATTTGCCTTTAAATTGATGTTCATAGTGTGTTACATATTGTAATTTAATAACAATGTTTCTAAGAATGCACCACAAGGCTCCACAGATAGCAAAATCATCGCAACATTGGCGCCAAGGCTTCACTTCGCATTATGATCAATATCGTTAAACAATGAAGTCGTTTTTGGAAGCGAAAAAAATCCGTATTTGCGCACAGTGTTTTTTTTGGCATGTGCTTTCTGTGTGTGCCTGTTGCTTTTGAAATGTAAATCGAGTCAATCTTTGATTGATCTATCATTTAAGACAGTAGAGACGGAGGTTAAATTAGGTATTGAACCAGCCTCGGGCTAATATCATCCATCGTTTTACTGGGCTCTGACAAGCCACACACAAGATGATATAAATGACTTTATTATCTGTTTGGAGCTGATCCTTCAGCAGCAGGGTATTGATAAAGAGTTAAGCTGTGTAAGGCCAAAATGAGCTGTGCTTCGACCTACAATCGCTAGACGTCACCGGATGATGTTAATGTAAAGGCCGAACAGAGCTGAGCAGGCTGGGTAAAGTTTATCTATGTTAAAGATCATTCAGCCGTGATAATTAAGATGACACACTCATGCAACAACAAAACTTTCACTTAGCTGGTGCAATCTAAGTAAGACATTGGTGCTCGTTCGATTTGGTTCAAACATACATTTTACATGGCTGCAGGCTTGGTGTCAGATACAGAATCAATATACAACTCCGTGATCCATGAGGGACGGTATGTTGCCATGACACCCACATATTCACATGGAGCTGATATGATGCGTTTCCCCACTGGCTGTCAAAATGACTGACATCCAGTACGTCAATCAAGCAAGTACGTCCCCTTATGGATGGTACCCAGGAGAAAACAGCTTCCTGTATGACCTTAAAATAACTACACATAGCATTACAGCCCGGATCTAGTTCTGCCACACACCATCATCATCTTTTGGCCCATTATACACCTCAATTATCAGATACTAATCCCAATGCTATTGAGTCCCCAAGGCCTTACACTAGTAAGATACTTAATGGTCACCTGGTGGAGTCAATCCTGGATCCATCCAAGTCTTCTTCACTGATGCAACAACACACCCCAAGATAAGAAACCAAATCAAAACAGGCTATGTTTCAACACATTTAGCCCAAATTAATCAAAATTCTTAACGGTTAAAGAACTGGAGTCAATCCAGAAGATACTCATGAAGGTTTCTCCAACAACTTACCTACCAAGTTCCTGAAGAACTGTCTGCAGGTTAAGGGGTTTGGACGGTTCCAAAAGGTCTTGATACATCGTTGATACTCATGTTCAGCTGGAACCTCCAAAATCCTGCAATACAGAGGACTTCATCTGAATAACTGTTTTGTTGCCATCTGACTCGTCTTTGCTGGCACGGAGAAAAATCTAACAACGTACCCCAAGCTATGCAACTGAATCAAAACAGGCCATGTTTCAAGAGTTTTAGCTCAAACTAGTCAAAATATGCCACTAATGTCGCCTTATAGCACAGCAGATGCAACAACAGTTCCTCATTATTCGTGAATTGTATAAGGAAAATATAAATAAATCCCTTTGAAAAAGGAAAATTCATCATAATACCATGAAACTAAAAAACACAAGCAACAAAAATACATAAATTGACCTTATGGACTCTGTCTCTCCACCACCGACTCCAGGGTTGGTATGTGTAATTAGCAGAGAGATGTAAGCTCAATACATAAAAGTTTGTTTGCTCAAGTGCAAAATTGTCTCTGAGTATCTGGGAGAAATGAGAATAATTTCCTTTTTGCTGCACTGTAGGGGCCATGTAAATGATGACACATCTAAAACGGCATTAAACGACTGGTTCTATGGGGTGACGCTGAATGTGCTGTTTGATGTACAGCCAGGATATGGGTCCAATTCCACCGAGGACTCAGCCCCATATGGTTGGAAAGCGTCAGAGGATGAAGCGTGGAACTGTTCAGTGTCCAGGGCGAGTCATCTCAGGCCTCAGCACATCAGAGAGACATGAGCCCCCCCCCCCATGTAGCTC